>CM053030.1:318996842-319186842 GCA_028564925.1 Lithobates sylvaticus
CTCCCTGTCATCGCTGATCTGCTGCTCCTCTCCCCACTGCTTCAAAACAAACTGATCTGTATATCATCCCCTCTGTCAAATAAAGAGCCGAGTCCTAGTGCCTGTGCGTTTTTTTAAATTAAATAATAATAAAGTCCTTTCCGTTTTAAGTGTCTTCTAGCCATCACATGACCCCAGGCTTTCTACTCCTCTCCTCCTCTCTGGCCGACGTCAGCAGGGGAATCTCACAGGGTGGATTTTATTTAAATCAAGTCAAATTAATCACTAGTAAAATAGCTTGATTTAAATCATAATTTTTAAAGAGCAACTGTCATCTGTCCTGCAGCGGTTCCTCTGACCCGTTGTTGACTCACCGACAGTCCCATTCACTTTAATGGGGCCACTGGTGATGTGGCAGTGACACAAGGCAAGGGACATGGCCACAGCAGGTGAGTGGATGCCCGCTAACAGACTCTGCCAGGATGGATCTGAAATTACAGGTGCTCTTTACATGTAAGGACTTAGTCTTGCCTGTAGTTAGAATCTTTAAATATTTGCAAACAAAATTAAGGTTTCCTATTTAGAATAATAAGCTGTCAGGTTAGTAAAACAGCGATATTGGAACCGATTAAACCAGTTTGTAGTGTACATAGGATTTTAAAAACAATGGGCTAAAGGAATATTCCGGAACTTTGTTTAATTTCATGGTTACTGTGAAATTGTGTGAATGCATCAAAGCACTACATGTTATCTCAGCTTGGATTCATTGAATTAGTTTACAAAAAAATTTAAATATTGCAGAATATACAGCCTCATGCTACTTAACTAAGCTCCATTTCATGCTGAATAAATGAAATGATTACTGTATCTTAACATAGAAAAACTCTTTAGATGGATTTTTACTCCCAAAGCATTTTATTAAAATCAATTTCCCCCCTTCGTCTTTCAGGACAGCCACCTTGAGAGATAGTCGTCTCCTCTTCCTTCAGGAAACACTGCACCAGCCCATAAATTTCACTTCCCCCCCCCCCCCCCCCCCCCCCCCTGCCAGACCTCAGTATTAGTGTTTCCTCCGGCGGGGAGACACTGTGCTTAGGAGCCTGGTCGTTTCAGTCAGGGTGACTGACCAATTTTGTCATTTTCTCCACTACAGGGGAAGCAGGGGCTTCTTAGGAGAAAGGTGTGGTACTTACCCACCATGGCTGGCCACCCCATCAGTGTCGAGTGCAGCAGCGGTATGTGGGGGTTCCCTATCGTGTCCACAGGGACGCAGCAGGGAAACTGCTCCGCTCTCCCTATGCTCTGTATAGGCCGCAATTTCGGAACTACGTGGGCCGGACGAGGTCATCTTCCGGTGGAGGGCGGATGTTTTCCCTTTGACCCGCGACTTCCGGTTCGCGGAGCCGATAGGGGACCGGGCACAGGCTGGAGGAGTCGGGAGCGCGCATAGGCAGCGCGAGACTCAGTGAGGCAACCACCTGCAGCAAGATGTCCGAAGCGGATGCCCAGCTAACGGACGCTCCCTCCAGCCTTCCGAAGGTAAGAGCTCACTGGGGAAGGGTGACTCTACCTTAGGACTGTCCCTCCTGATATGGTTCCTGCCTTAGGGGGGACAGACCCCCTGGGTGGTCAGGGGGGGGGGGGGAGGCCCAGATTCCAAACAGGCCAAGGAGGGTCTAGGACACTCCCAGGTTGTATCCTGGAGACTTAAATACTGATTTTTGTCTGTCTTTTTTACTTGCATTTCAGAAAGCTACAGAAAAATCGAAGTCTACTCACAGTTCTAGAAAGAAGTGTGCCTCCTGTAGGGAGATTCTGGGGGAGACATGGACAAAAGGTCCTATGCAATGGCTGTATAGATTCCCTAGTCAGGGAAAGAGACTCAGAGCTTGCAGCCTCAGTAAAGGAGCGCTCGTCCACTTTTTCTTCTTTTAAAAAACTTTATTTGAAAGTTCTCAGCTTCCCAGTCTCCCTGCTCAGGATACAACCCTGCCACAGGCTCAAGGTTCCACACCTGCAACTAAGATTAGAGCAGTGGAATTCGCAGGCCCTTCTGAGGTGGAACCCAGACAGAACCCCCTTCGATTCACAGGAGGGGTCCGAGGGGGGAGGACCAGGACGGGGAGTCCAGGAAGCCCTCCAGATACAAATTGTCCCTGGATGAGGTAGAGGACCTCTTGGGTGCAATACATACAACCCTTGGTATTCAGGCAGACAAAAAACCCCTAACCCTACATGATCAGATGTACAAGGGCTTGGGGGGGGGAACAAAAAGAAAAAAGGATTTTTCCAGTACACGAGGTAGTGGTTGAAAATTAAAAAAGTGTCAGGATCCCAAAAGAAAGCCCTTCAGGTCTTTGAAAAAGGGAAACTTCTCTTTAGAGGATCCCGAGTCCATTTGGAATAAGAATCCCAAATTAGACGCTGCCTTCAGTCAGGTCTCCAGACATACGGACCTGGCATTTGAAGACATGGGGGCTTTGGCTGATATAAAAATGGACAAAAGGATAGATTCCCTCCTTAAAAAAACCTGGGACTCCACAGTTGGTAATTTAAAACCAGAAATGGCTGTTACTGTGGTGGCCCGCAATTTGGAACATTGGCTCTCCCAAATTCAAGAGCATATTGAAGCTGGTACTGGCAAGGATACTATCCTGGCCTCTTTTCCCATGATTCTACGAGCAGTCGCGTACATTGCAGACGCCTCGGCAGAGTCAGTCCGGATGTCGGCCAGGTTAGCCGCCCTAGCCAACTCATCCAGAAGAGCCCTTTGGCTCAAAACCTGTCCTGGCGACAGCGCCTTCAAGGTCAAATTATGTGGAATTCTCTTAACAGGATACCTGCTATTTGGCCCAGGTTTAGACACGCACGGCAGATAAGAAAAAGTCCTTTCCAGTCAAACGAAAGGCACCAATTCAAAAGAAGGGGTTTTGCCCTCAAAAGCGTAGGGAAAATCAGAAGCCAGGAGGGTCAAAAGAAGACCTGGGGCCAAAAAGGCAAAAGGGCAGATGAGGAGCGATTTTTTGCCCTCCTGAGCAGCCCCGCAAAAAACAATGACCCTCTAAACATGGTGGGAGGAAGACTGGGGGCCTTCCTCTCCCAGTGGGAGACAATCTCTCACCAACCAGTTCATTTTAGGGGTCATAAGAAGGGGGCATCCCCCCCAAGAACCCCAGTCAAGAACCAACGCAAAGACCCATTGTTTTTTCTCCTTAAACGGGGGAGAGGGAGCACTGGGGGTGGACGCCCTGACTCAGAGCTGGCACTTCAGGGTATGTTATGCCTTCCCGCCTCCAGCCCTGCTACCAGCAGTCCTGAGAAAATTACAAATAGAGAACACTGATTTGATCTTAGTGGCACCACATTGAGCACTGAGAACCATGCCCTCTAGGGCCAAACAACTGGCAGTAGAACCTCCCCCTGTTCCTTCCACCACGGGAGGATCTTCTCTCCCAGGGCCCAGTCCTTTGTCCACAGGTGCATCAGTGGAAGCTTGCGGCTACTGAGGAGGGCATACTAAGAGCCAAAAGGATTTTCAGACACATTAGTTTCCACCCTCCTCAGTAGCAGGAAAAAGGAGACATGCAGAATATACAGGAAGGTCTGGCTCCGCTTTAATGCATGGTACATAGATTACTCCTTTTCAGTACAGAACCCCACTGCTAATATCCACTGGTTTAGTCTCAACTGATGGCCTTTTAAAAAAAAAAAAAAAAAAAAAAAAAAAAAAGGAAGGTATCTCGTTACCAAGGTGTCACACAAGAAACCTCTCATGATGGGTAAAAGCAAAGAGCTCTCAAGAACTTCGCAATCTTATTGTTGCAAAACATACTCATGGGAGGGTGGGTATAAATCAATGATTATTAAAACAAAAAAAAAAACAAAAAAAAAAAAAAAAAAAAGGGGCAATTTTTTGGATCAAATTATAATAAAATGCCTTTTTCCAAGTTTTCTATTTAATAAACATTAATAATTTAGTTTATTGTGGCATGGAAATGGAGCTTAGTTATAGAGCAACAGGCTGTATAGTCTGCAATATTTAAATTTAAATATTTAAATTTTTGGTAAACTCATTCAATGAATCCAAGCTCTGCAAGCTGAGATAACATGCACTAAATTGATGCATTCACACAATTTCACAGTAACCACAAGACGATACAAAGTTCAGGAATATTCCTTTATCCCATTTTTTTGCAAATCTATGTACACTACAAACTGTATGATTGAATCGGTTCTGATATCACCGTTTTATTAACCTGACAATTTATTGCTCTAAATAGGAAACCTTCATTTTGTTTACAAATATTAAAGATTCTAACTACCAGCAAGAAGTCCTTATATTTAAAGAGCACCTGTTATTTCAGATCCATCATGGCAGAGCCCGTTAGCGGGCATCCACTCACCTGCTGCCGCCACGTCCCTCACCTTGTTGAGTCACTGCAGCATCACCAGCGGGCCCATTAAAGTGAATGGGACTGTCGGTTTAAAATAGACTTTATTAAAATTAAATCCACCCTGACTAATGGCATTGGTTACAGAAGGATTTTTAAATTTCTGAATATTCCAGTGAGCGCTGTTGGGGACATAATCCAGAAGTGGAATGAACATTTCACCAAAAAAAAAAACTGGCCATGACCGAGTGCCCCTCGAAAGATTTCTGACAGAGGAGTGAAAAGAATCAGAAGAATTGTCCAAGAGCCAAGGACTACGTGGAGAGTTTCAGAAAGACCTGAAATTAGCAGATACAATTGATTCAAAGAAAACAATAAGTAAGGCACTCAACCTCCATGGCCTGTATTTACACTCACCACGCAAAACTCCATTGCTGAGGAAAAAGCACATTGAAGCTTGTTTAAAATTTGCTGCACAACATTAAGACAAGCCTGTGAAATACTGGGAGAATATACTCTGGACAGATGAGACCAAAATTGAACTCTTTGGATGCCATAATACACACCATGTTTGGAGGTCAAATGGCACTGCACATCACCCCAAAAACACCATACCAACAGTGACGTTTGGTGGTAGGAACATGGTTGCAAGGCTGTTTTTTCAGCATACAGGGGGTCCCCTACTTACAAACATCTGACTTACAAACGACTCCTACTTACAAACGGAGGGAGACAACAGGAAGTGAGAGGAAATCCACCCCTAGGAAGGGAAATTCACTCCTGTAAGAGTTAATATGGGAAAAAGGTGTCTCCACTGATGCTTTATCACCAGTCCATGCTTCCCTAACAACCCAAAATTTTCAAAATCCAATTGTCATTGGGACAGAAGGTGAGGTGAAATCTTCTGAACAGGGGCATAGACAGCAAAACAAATGTTACAGGGGTGATAACTCTTCTCTATGTTATCTAAAAAACTTAAAAATAGATTTTTTGGCTGGAGCTACACTTAAAAAAATGTACCTGTTCCGACTTACAAACAGATTCAACTTAAGAACAAACCTACAGTCCCTATCTTGTTTGTAACCCGGGGACCCCCTGTATCGTACTGGCAAAACTTCATGTCATTGAAGGATGAAAAAAAATAAAATAAAAAACATAAGACATTCTTGATGAAATACTGCCGCCATCTACCAGGCTGAAGATAAAAATGAGGGTTGACATTTCAGCAAAACAATTATCCCAAACACAAAGCCAAGGAAACTCTCAATTGGTTTTAAAGAAAGAAAATAAAGCAGCTAGAATGGCCTAGCCGATCACCTGACTTGTATCCAATACAAAATCTATGGAAATAACTAAAGATCATAGAAGAGGCCCACAAAAACTTCAAGGATTTGAAGACCGTTTGTGTGGAAGAATGGGCAAAAAAAAAAAACACACCTGAGCAATGCTTGCGACTAGTTTCTCCATACAGGCAACTTGTAGCTGTCTTTACCAAGAAAGGGATTTTTTTTACGAAGTATTAAAGAAATATCAGTTAGCGTGTTCCAATACTTTCTCCCGGTGTCATTCCATTTTATTACACATAACTTCATTTCTGAACTTATTTGTTTTGGTTTCTTTGTATGTGTGGATTGCATGGGTTGTTGCAGACACGTGCTGAACATTTTATGTCAATAGCACCTTTAGAAATACATTTACCTAGAAAAATGGTGACGGGTTCAATACTATATCACACACACACACACACACTATATAGGAGGTCTTGTGTGGAGGTGGGCGGCTCCATCTCAGTCAGGTAGTAGTGGGCTGTCAGCGCTCCACATGATCAGGCAGGAGGATGGAGCATTGGCGCCATGGGCTACACGGTTCTGCATAGAGGGGAGAAAGGAAACATGTCCCTCTCCTCCCCTTGTTGCATCTCATGGCATTCTCATACGTCACTTCCAGATCCCCGTGGACAGTTTCTCAGGCCATCAAGGCTGGAAAAGAATGTAATGCAGTGCAATGCATTACATTCAGTGGAGCACATGGGGGGGGGGGGGGCATCCAGGACCCAGAATGTCTCATTAAAAGGAGAACTTGTCACAAAAAAAAAAAAAAATAAAAAAAAAAAAGGAAGGACACATAACCCCCCCCCCCCCCAAGAGATATGTCCGGTGCCAAAAACACTGCACATCCCCAAAAGAAAACCATACCCACACTGAAGCATGGTGATGACAAGCATCATGCTTTGGGGCTGTTTATCTTCAGCTGGAACAGGGGCCTTCGTCAAGGTAGGAGGGAATTATGAACTGTTCTAAATACCAGTCAATATTGGCACAAAACCTTCAGGCTTCTGCTAGAAAGCTGAACATGAAGAGGAACTTCATCTTTCAGCCGGACAATGGCCCAAAGCATACATCCAAATCAACAAAAGGAATGGCTTCACCAGAAGATTAAAACGTTTTGGAATGGCCCAGACCTGAATCCAAATTTAACCACTTTACAACCGGCCCATAGCCGAATGACGGCTACAGGGCGGTTGCTTCACAGTGGGAGGGCGTCATATGACGTCCTCCCGGAATTCCCCTCTTGCGCGCCCCCTGGGGCGCGCACTCGAGAACATCCGTGATCGCCGGGTCCAGAGGACCCGGCGGATCACGGTAAACGGCCGCTCATCGCGGCCGTTTACCACGTGATCGCTCCGTCAAATGACGGAGCGATCACATGTAAGCAAACCGGCGTCATTTGATGACGCCGGTTCCTCTCCCCTCCTCTCTCTGTACCGATCGGTACAGTGTGAGAGGAGAGGGGGAGGGATCGGTGGCAGCAGTGCTGTGGGCGGGATCTGTAGTGCCCACAGCCTGCTCTGCCACCACCGATCCATCCATCCATGCTCAGCCATCCCTCCTTACCCTGCAATACACAGCAATAGCCTGCAGTGTATTGCAGGGTATGGAGGGATGGCTGAGCATGGATGGATGGATACCCAGCAGTAATTTGCCATTCCCTGCCATACTCTGCGATACTCTGCCATTACCCTGCGATACTCTGCCATTACCTGCGATACTCTGCCATTACCCTGCGATACTCTGCCATTACCCTGCGATACTCTGCCATTACCCTGCGATACTCTGCCATTACCCTGCGATACCCAGCGATATTCTGCGATACCCTGCGATTCCCTGCAGTGCTCGCTACGATCAAAGCCAGGATCGTTTTTTTATTTTATTTCAGGCTTTCCAGCCTAGAGGTGAGATGTGGGGTCTTATTGACCCCATATCTCACTGTAAAGAGGACCTGTCATGCCATATTCCTATTACAAGGGATGTTTACATTCCTTGTAATAGGAATAAAAGTGATCAAAAAAATTTTTGGGGGGAAAAAAAGTGTCAAACTAAAATAAATAAAGTAAAATGAACAATAAAACAAATAAAAATAATTTAAAGCGCCCCTGTCCCCGTGCGCTCGCATGCAGAAGCGAATGCATACGTAAGTCCCGCCCACATATGAAAACGATGTTCAAACCACACATGTGAGGTATCGCTGCGAACGCTAGAGCGAGAGCAATAATTTTGGCCCTAGACCTCCTATGTAACTCAAAACATGTAACCAGTAAAAAGTTTTAAAGCGCCGCCTATGGGGATTTTTAAGTAGCGAAGTTTGGCGCCATTCCACGAGCGTGTGCAATTTTGAAGGGTGACATGTTGGGTATCTTTTTACTCGGCGTAACTTCATCTTTCACATTATGCAAAAACATTGGGCTATATTTACAGTTTTGTTTTTTGTAAAGCACAAAACTTTTTTTTCCCCAAAAAAACGCGTTCGAAAAATTGCTGCGCAAGTACCGTGCTAGATAAAAAGTTGCAACGACCGCCATTGTATTCTCTAGGGTCTTTTCTAAAAAAACATATATAAATGTTTTGGGGTTCTATGTAATTTTCTAGCAAATAAATGATGATTTTTACATGTAGGAGAGAAATCAGAATTGGCCTGGGTGCTCCAGAACACCTGATGGCGCTCCCTGCATGTTGGGCCTCTGTATGTGGCCACGCTGTGTAAAAGTCTCACACATGTGGTATCGCCATACTCGGGAGTAATAGCAGAATGTGTTTTGGGGTGTAATTTGTGGTATGCATATGCTGTGTGTGAGAAATAACCTGCTAATAATGACAATTTTGTGAAAAAAAAAATCTTGATTTTGCAAAGAATTGTGGGAAAAAATTACAACTTCAAAAAACTCACCATGCCTCTTTCCAAATACCTTAGAATGTCTTCTTTCCAAAAAGGGGTCATTTGGGGGGTATTTGTACTTTTCTGGCATGTTAGGGTCTCAAGAAGTGAGATAGGACGTCAGTACTTCAGGTGTGATCAATTTTCAGATATTGGCACCATAGCTTGTGGACTCTATAACTTTCACAAAGACCAAATAATATACCCCAATTTGTACTTATTTTTACCAAGGATATGTAGCAGTATAAATTTTGGCCAAAATTTATCAAGAAAAATGACAAAATTTGCTAAATTTTATAACAGAAACAAAGAAAAATTCATTTTTTTACCGAATTTTCAGTCTTTTTTCTTTTATAGCGCAAAAAATAAAAAACCCAACGGTGATTAAATACCACCAAAAGAAAGCTCTATTTGTGTGAAAAAAAAGGACAAAAATGTCATATGGGTACAGTGTTGTATGACTGAGTAATTGTCATTCAAAATGTGAGAGCACCGAAAGCTGAAAATTGGTCTGGTTATTAAGGGTGTTTAAGTGCCCAGTGGTCAAGTGGTTAAAATACTTGGTGTGATCTGAAGAGGACTGTGCCCAGGAGATGCCCTCGCAATCTGACAGATTTGGAGTGTTTTTGCATAGAAGAGTGGGCAAATATTGCCAAGTCAAGATGTGCCATGCTGATTGAGTGCTGTAATAAAATCAAAAAAGCAATGATCACACCAAAATCCTGTGCATGTTAACTGAACAAGCAGCACAATTGAACTGACAGCGTTCGTATACAGTCCATGGCTAACATGCACCTCCTAAATTCTTTCCGGGTGGCAACCTGAATAGTAGCATGACCTGCAAACAACCCGCGGTAACGATGATCTGACGGTGGGGAGAGTGAAGCGAGATAAAAATCGGTAATATGAGCTGAACACTTTCCTATTGTTGGCAAGTGTTCAATCTACAGGGAGCGGGACTCACTCGGTGACTATATGCAGACTCTGGATACTGTTCACAGTAGACCATTGCTTTTGCCATCACTGCTACCGTGTTTCCCCGAAAGTAAGACAGTGTCTTACTTTCTTTTTATCCCTAAAAGCCCCACTATGTCTTACTTTCGGGGTATGTCTTACATTATGGGGCACATAGCACATTATGGGGCAGATAGCACATCAGGGCACATCATGGGGCACATAGCAGATCAGGGCACATTATGGGGGACACAGCACATCTGGGCACATTATGGGGCATGGGGCACATTAGGGCATCAGGGCATGGGGCACATCTGGGGATCTTACTTGCGAGCAGAGTAGTGCAGGAAGCGTCTATCAGTCATATGTTTTCTCTCATGTCACGCTGCCCGCTCCCTGGCGGCCCCTCCTCTCTTCTCGTCTATCCCAGATGATGTCTCAAGCCAATGGGGATTGACGAGAAGAGAGGAGGGGCCGCCGGGGAGCGAGCAGCGCTGAGTGACATGAGAGACAACGTATGACAGATAGACGCTTCCTGCGCTACTCTGCATCTCATTCGGCTCTGGTCTCTGCAGGCAAATCCCCCGTGTTTCCCCGATAGTAAGACGTATGTCTTACTTTCGGGGTACGGCTTACATTAGCTGTCCCCTCTGACACTCCCGATACGTCTTACTATCGGGGGTGTCTTACTATCGGGGAAACACGGTATTACCCGAACCGTGGGTGGATACATACTTGGACTAATATTGACTCTTTTGAATCACATATGGTTCTGTGAATAAGTATTTACATACTGTATACGAACACTTTGTCAGTTCAACTGTGCACAGGATTTTAGTGTGATCATTGCTTTTTTTTTAGCATATACTAGCAATTGGATAGTATACAAGCACTTCTCATGTTCATATTTGAGTTTTCTTTGGGTTCTCATGGTATGTGCATTTTTCACCAAAATGTAATGTATGTATGTATGTATGTATGTATGTATGTATGTATGTATGTATGTATGTATGTATATATATTAGTCCGAGTTACGAACTCGTTAGGGACTGCCCGCCTGTACGGAAGTCGGAAATGTTCGTAAGTCGGCCGCGCAGACCGACAAATACGTACATTTCCGATGTTCCGTCTAATGCCGTTCTGCGCATGTGCGGCAAATTACGGACATTTCCGGCATTTTCCGAGGGTCCGTATGGGCGCACATGCGCAGAACGGCCGGAAGACGGCGAAAAATGGCGGAGGGTCCCCGCAGCGCCCCGTTCGTAAGTAGGGGTTGTTCGTAAGACAGAGACAGAGACATATTTGTGTATGTATGTAATATATATATATCTATATCTATCTCACAAAAGTGAGTACACCCACACTTTTTGTAAATGTTTTATTATAGCTTTTCATGTGACAACACTGAAGAAATTACACTTTGCTACAAGGTTAAAGAGGAGTAACCAGGGAGTGGTTTAGACATGGCCGAATGAAGACGTGAATTGTTTGAGCTCCCGGTCCTTGCTAGTCTAACCTGGCCTATTATGCTATAGTACGGCGGCATGCCCAATACAAGGAAGAGATTGGTAAAGGGAAGCAGCCAGAAGACTACAAAAAATAGTGAGAAAATAGATAGTTATCTCACGAGTCCTCGGATATCTTCCCCTACTTCTGGGATGGCAGACTTATGTGGTTCGAGGAGAGAGACACTAGATCCAGGTATCTCACTGGCTTCATTAGTATCGCAAGCTGATTCAATTAAACTGGACTCACAGACTGACTTATCAGCTGCATCGCGTTTGACCCTGTCCACAGATCCGGATCTTAGAGCGCTGTTTCTTTCATTACCGACGAAGGCTGACAGAGGGCTTATCGGGCGGATAGAGGAGCAGCACCGTAGAGATTTCCTTGAGGTGTGGCAGGATGTTCAGAGCCTGTCATCTCAGCTAACTTTAGGAGAAAGCTCCTTAGATTTACTGCAACAACGTATTACTACACTGGAAATCGCTACAGGATACGAATACACAGGCAGTGGTGGCGTTACAACTTCATACAGAGGAAATGGAAGACAGAAGCCGACGTAAGAACTTACGAATACGGGGATTACCGGAGATGGCGGTGCCGGAAGATCTAGTGAGTACAGTGGCAGTGATTTTTGGGAAGCGGATAAAGGATGCAGCGCCGGCTGATATAGAGCTAGACCGAATACATAGAGCGCTGGGACATCGGCAAAGCAATCCGGAGCGCCCACGAGATGTAATATGCCGGATACATCATTATAAAATCAGAAAAGCGTGGGAAGCGGGGACAGTGGAATTTAATGGAGCAGCACTAAAGATTTTGCCGGACCTTTCCAGAGCAACCCTCTACAGACGGACATTGTTACGCCCAGTGCTGGATATAGCTCGCCGTCAGGGAGCCACACATCGATGGGGGTTCCCCCTTTCCGTGACTTTTAGGAAAGAGCAGAGCTCGTTTACCCTTCGCACGCCAGGAGACCTACCTAATTTTTTTTTTATGGAAGTGGAGCCAGTGCCGAATTGGTTGCAGTCCATATCACAGACAGGGGGACGTCTGGGGACATCTGCATCTGGAAGAAGTTCTCAGTCTCGTCGGCAAAGAAGTGAAAGTAGAGCCAGAGGACAATCTCCAACAAGTCTACGTGAGTAACAAACAAACTGAAAGACATATGACATAACTTACGTAGCTTATATTTATTTTTCTGCCCTTTTTTCTCTTTTTTTTTTTACATCTATTGATTTGAGAGGAGTATTATTCTGTAAGTAATTGGTCACAGGAAGGGAAGTACACCCCTCCATTTATGCATAAATAAAAGATATGACATGATCCATAAAATGGGTCCAGAAGTCTGGGGGGTGAGGTCTCCCTATACTGCGTTCTCAAATCAATAGATGTATCTCATATAGCTTAGTATGGCAATGGAGAAGCCAGGAGTCACTATTGAAATGGATTATAGAACTATGGGACTATCCATCATCCCATTTTAATGGAGTTGCTTACGCTCCTTCCTTCCCACCCCTTTTTTCTCCTCCCCTTTTTTTTCTCCTTCTTGCCCGGGAGACGGGTGAACAGATATGGTTACAGATAAAAGGCCAGCAAATGGAAGATAATGCAAAATGGTTATGATGATGGTTATGTTTTAAAGGAACGCTGGAGAGATGCATGTATGATTTCGATTATGACTATACTTTGATAAGTGATGTGTTATATTCACCCATATAGGCTGGTATAGGGGGTAAAGGGGTATAAGGGCTCAGAAGTGGAGGCCGTGAACCCTCTCTGGAAGTTAAAGTGGGAGGAGGAGAGGATCTTATCTCCATTTTTTTTTTTTTTTTTTTTTGTAATGGAGGGTCTATGACCTAATCGGCACTAGGTAAACTATAGAAGGTAATCTGTCATATCTGAACATAGAACAGTTGGTGTACTTTGACAGTTTAGTGACAATGGGGGAAAACTCTCCCCCATTAGTCACCCCCTATGTAGAACGAAGTCCACCTTTATAGAGGGGGAGCTAATAAAGTAATTTTAAGATCTGGAAAATAGAAAAAGTCTGAAAAAAATAAAAAATAAAAGTTCAGGATTCAGGAACCTTCGGGTAGCGGTTATATAGGCCACTTCTGGGGAATAATTACCAACTATGACACAGGTTATAATCATTAGGTTCTAAAAGGGAAGAGATACTTGTCACGCAATATGTCACTATTCACGATTTAGGTAGGGGGACCTTGTTCCCCCTCCCCCCTTTTTTTTTTGGACATCGGAGAGTGGAAGATAGAGGCGGGAGGGGTGGAAGGAGGAGAGGGTGGGAGGAGGGGTGGGGAAAAAGTAGGAGATAAGGGAAAAAAAAAAAAAAAAAAAAAAATCGCAATATGCACGGTGGCAAAAAAATATTATTTTTTTTTCACTGTGTCACTTGGAATGGGTGAGTGGATTTACATTTATAGATTTGATATTTTGTCCCCTTTTTTTTTTTCTTCTTGAGTGTTATTTAGAAGACCCACACCAGGGAGTCAGTAATCACTGGAATTATTCACTGGCTAAGTTACGTCTCTGACAGCGATCAGTAGACATTGATCACTGTTGGTAAAAAAACATCACTATCACTTACCATGAGGCCTGCATATATTGGCGGGCCGTTACACGTCACTTGTCACTTTATTTTCGAACTCTTCCCACATTTTTTTTTCCTTTTCTGTGTTTGTTTAGGTCACTGGTTATTACTGGTAGACCAACATGTGTTCAAATTATTAGTTACATTACGATACACCATTAGTGGATGCTTTAAGAGTCTATTATATATGTACTACTACCTGATACGAAATGAGAGATGCTACCTGCCATTATAAGTGGACTTATTTGTATTTTTTTTTGGCGCCGGCCATGGTGATGTGGGGAGCTGGATAAATGTCAGGCGATGGATGGACTAAATGCTATTGAGAGATAGGGAAGTCCAGAAGAGGGATATAATTATGGGATGAATGGTAATATAGAAAAATTTATGTTCAGTAGAAGGTGAAGGGGTGAGGAGGGTCTTCTGGGACACTGGCCTCCCTCCACTGTTGCATACATCCTGGTTATGTTTTTAGGAAGGGAGGGAGGGACAGAGGGTGAGAGGTTGATGTGACTATTCTCCCATTGCTATAATCTTGAAAGAGGAGAAAAAGGGAAGGGAATACACTTTTTTTCCCCCTCTTGCTTTTAAGTTGCCACAGGATAAGGGTGTGCAGTAAGAATATGCTTTTTTTTTTTTTTTTAATAGAGGCTGGGAGGGCGGAGGAGGACACGGGAGGTTGTTATGGTGTTGGCTCTATCCACTTCCCTAAATAGGTTGACACATGTGCCCCCTGATGGGCTTAGGGGGGGTATACGAGTATATAGTGATTGGTATTAATCAAATTTAGATTTGGGGGGGGCGGGGATTGGACTTTAGATCCACCCTTTATTCCCCTCCTTTCCTTTTTGAGGGTTTTTTTTATTTTATTTTTTTTCCCTTACCCTTCTTTAACCCCCCCCCCCCCCTCCTCGTTGGCAATGGATAGCCTTAAGGTGCCATCTTTGAATGCTAAGGGTCTGAATATTCCCGAGAAAAGAAAGATGTTTTTACATGACCTGACCTATAGATTGACATTGCATTATACTTAAAAATAGATTTTACCCAGTAACTTATTCTACTAATAAAGTAGCCAAAACCAAGGGGGTATCTATTTTAATCTCTGGTCAACTTCCGTGGATATGCAATACAGTTATGTTAGATGCGGGAGGTTGTTTTGCGTTTGTAAAAGGACTGTTGGGGGGAGTGAGCCTGACGTTGGCAACAATTTATGGACCCAATGATAAATCAGGATATTTTTATCCGCCAGACTCTGAATAAATTATTAGAATTTGCAGAGGGTCAGCTAATTTTGGGTGGTGACTTTAATGTACCCCCAAATCCCAAGGTTGATACATCATCAGGCGCATCCTCGATCCCGATAAGTTCTTATAAACGAATCACACAATCCATAAGGCTCAGTTAATCGATGTGCGGCGACTTCAACACTCGGGAGAAAGGGGACTATTCTTTTTAATTCTCCACCTCATAAAACTTATTCAAGAATCAACTATTTTCTGATTCCCCACGCTCAATTACATGCGGTTCATAAAACTATCGGGTCGATAAAATAGGAGCATGGTCTGACCATGTTATGGACATACCCTTTTCTCACACAATGCTGCTCAAACATCAAGTATGTGGAAACTGAATGAAAGCCTCCTTCAAATTCCAGAAATAGTGGCTGAGATTGAGAAAGAACTACCCTTATATTTTCAGACAAACCAAACTCCAGATAGTTCTTTAGATATGGTCTGGGAGGCGCATAACACAGTTATAAGAGGCATTCTTATTAAAATATGGATCCAGACTTAGCGAGGGAGAAGCAATTAAAATTATTGTTGACCAAGCTTCATATAACTGAATCTCGGCATAAACATATACCTTCCCTTAGTTTAGAACATGAACTTACTTAAATATGGGCTCAAATTAATGATTTGTTACGATACAGGGCCAAAGCGGCTCTACAGAGATGTAGGAAGATCAGTTACGAATACAGAGATAAATGCGGGAAAACATTAGCTAGATCAGTAAGAGAACATCGCCTTCAGTCGTATATACCACACATTCTGAACTCGAAAGCTCAGAAGATTACCTTACCAAAGAAAATTTCAGAAACCTTTCGAGATTTCTATGCATCTTTGTATAATCTACCTACTGTGATGAAGGCACAAACTTTAATAGATGAATATGTTCATTCCTCTAGGTTATCTATAATTACATCTGAAATTAAAGCAGACCTAGATGCACCAATAAATTTAGAGGAATTAAAAACGGGCAATAGGCTCGACCAAGCCAGGTAAAAGCACCGGGCCCAGATGGTTTTACCATCCAATATTATTGAATGTGGTTTCCTACTCTGGGTCCACATATGGTAGATTTGTTTAATGGATTAGGTAAGGATATTAATTTATCTGGAGATACTCTGAAGGCGCACATCTGTTATTTTGAAAGAAGGTAAAGATCAGATTCTGTGTGGCAGCTATAGGCCAATTTCGTTTTTAAAATGTTGACCTCAAACTATTTACAAAAATTTTAGCAACCCGCATAGCCGAACATCTGCCAGGTTTAATACACCTGGATCAGGTGGGTTTTATCCCCTCTAGAGAAGCCAGAGACAACACAACGAAAATCCTCAATTTACTTCATGTAGCCAATTCCACCAAGAGACCTAGCATTTTTCTTAGTTTCCCCAAAACCTAGATGTCTGAGAACTGTAAACATACATTACCAGTTCACACGATCAAATGCTTTTTCAGCGTCTGTACTATGATTAATTGGATAACTAAAGTATATTCCCAACCCACAGCTCAGGTCAAAATTAATGGAGTTTTATCCAACCCCTTTTTTTTTTTTTTATATCAAATTGTACAAGACAGGGATGCCCACTTTCTGCTGTCTTATTTGCCCTGTCATTAGAGCCTTTTTTGAATAGAATCCGCCTAAATCCAGATATACAGGGTTTGACCGTCGGAGGTAAACAGTATAAAATTTCTGCTTATGCAGATCATTTACTTTTCTCCTTGACAAATCAGGTTATTTCACTCCCTAACCTTTTACGAGAGTTAGAAATGTACGGAGCATTTTCTAATCTGAAGATAAAATTGTGATAAATCAGAGGCAATGGGAAGTGGGATACCCGCTAATTTATTATCTGGATTTAGATCGAATTTCAATTTTAAATGGACGACAAAAGCTTTAAAATATTTGGGCACATATATCCCTGTAAACCTATCACGGGTATTTGAACTTAATTTTCCGCCATTATTATCTGGAATTTGCCTGCTTTTAGACTCATGGAAGAGAGGCTTACATTCTTAGTTTGGGAGAATCAATTAAAAATGACTGTATTACCCAAGTTTCTTTATTTCAAGCCCTTCCAATTAGGATCCCATTGGGATACTTCAAACAGGTTAATTCACTTTTTGTCAAGTTTGTCTGGGCACATAAGAAAGCACGTCTTTCTTTTAATGTACTGACATTGCCTAAACAATACGGTGGTTTGGCCCTCCCAGATGTACGGAAATAACTAGCAACCCACTTGAGCAGGATTATAGATTAGTGCCGTCACAGTAAATTTAAATGATGGGTTCAGGTAGAACAAGCTCAGACACCGGTATTACTACCAGGGACCCTATGGTGCTATGACCATCTCCAAACATCACAGAAAAATCACCCTATAATAGGGACGACACTTTATATAGGCTCTTATGTCAGTAAGCAATTTTCCCTCACCTCTAGAGTCTCCACTGTTCCCTGTTCTGGGAAACCAGAGTTTCCCCCCAGGTCTTTATTTCGATACATTTAGGGTTTTACGACTGGGGGGTAGAACTCGAGTTAACCATTTTATAAGGGAGAGTAGGTGGCCGTCTATAGAGGAATTGAGAGAGGAGCCAGGGCCGTACATACTGTCTTTTTGGTCAGCGCTTCAGCTGAGACATTTCTTGGATACTTTACCAGACCCCAGGCGCTTTACCCGTACTTTGACAAAGTTAGAGGAATATTGCTCAGAGGAAGGGGCCATAACACGGGTAACTTTCTAAGATGTACTCTCTACTGAACTGCCCAGCGGCCATGCCACACTTGTCGTTTCTAGACAAGTGGGAACAAGATTGCCAACGGAAATTTACACTGGACGAAATACAACACATAATAAGATTTTCCTTAAAATCATCAGTTTCCACAAAGATCCAGGAATCTAAATTATAAAATCCTGACAAGATGGTATTTCACACCACACCTCCTACACAAATACTATCCTATAAAAAAAAAAAAAAAAAAAAAGGAAAAATCTGCGCTTGGTAGGTCACAGTTGGGGCAGCTGAACACTATAACCCAGATACAGGGCAAAAAGCAATAACAAAGAAAGAAAGTGCAGCGCTCAAGTGTAGAAAAATATTATGAGTGACTGCTCAGTATATGATACCGGCAAGTGGCAAATATGATAAAAAATACACCAAAATATAAACTCAGTAGAAAAGTTATAACCAATGAATAATAGTGCAAACACATATGATAGTGTAGACAAATAAGTCCTTATGTTGACCAAATAAATATCCACATATAAGAATAAGTGAAAAAAAACGTGACTGCAACGCATAAGGGGATTTCCAAAGAACGTCCTTATAGTGTCCAAATAAATATCCACATATAGAAATAAAAATATGTGAAAAGCGTGACTAAACACATAAAAAAAAACTTCCAGAAAAAACAAACATTCAGAGTGCGTGTAAAAAGTGATGCGATATTATGGATTACAATATTCACATTGACCTTTTTTGGCAAAAAAGGTCAAACACAAAAAACACGAGTCGGTGTGTTTTTTTTTTTGCAGCGTGCGCGGTCTCCTCTCCAGCCTCCGATATCAACATTGTGCGGGACACCCGGCCCCCACCTCCCTCCCTGACCGGCAGGCCTTGAGCACAGGAGTTTCTGATTCCAGAGAGACTGACACTTGATGACCCTGGATCAATCTACAACCTGATCATATCTGCCTTAAAGTGTGTGGGGAAATACTGCGCCAAACCTAAACATACTGTAGCAGCCAGCACAACAATTAGACATAAATTGCATAAAAAAGAAAATAAGGCAAATGCGGCGCTCAAATATTCACACAAATGTCCCTGATATTCACAAAAAGCAGCACAAGAGACAAAAAACCTGTGTGCAGTATTGTGAGGCAGGAATTTTTTGGTGGGTATCCCCTAAACAAAGGGGGAGGGGGGGAAGGGGAGTGCCAGTAGGGATTTATCCACTGGTATGTGCGATTACATCCCTGAAAGATAGTGTAGTAGTGAAAACAAAAATAAGGAAATACAATAATCAATCAAAAACAGTGTTAACCCCTAGGTTGAGAGAGGCGTATATTCAATGCCCTTCTATGGTGAGAAAGAGTAAGCTTCTATACAGCCTGCGTACTTTTCCAAAACTGCGGTAAGAGGAGTTTACTTCCTAAAAATCGCATCAAAGATTATGATGCAATTTTACATCAATCAAGATGCCAAAAAATGTAGTATTAGCCCTAGGATAGGAACACTGTGTTTAACGTTTGACATATGTTTAGTTAGACATCACGACAAATGGTTACAGCAGATGAGGTGTTTTCCTTATAGATGTCTCAAACACTCTAAAACGTGAAAAATATAATATATGGTGATAATGGTCATAGATAAAACAAACAACGGGTGATCAATAATGACATGTTGTTGAAGGTAAAGAACAAATAAATGAAATGAACATATATAAAAAGTTTGTTCCCAAGATATGATTTTCGGCTAGTATAATATAGCTTTGTTCACAAGAGTCCTCAGAGGGGTGCAGTATACCACTGGGAATGCTCTGGGTTTTGCGATCAGCTTAATGGATAATATACGTAAATGAAGCAAAAGATGGATACCCTTACCGGAGCTGGTGGACTCACGGACCTTTCGGTGGTGAGTCAATAGGGCTTGGACCGGATACACCGGATAGAAGGTGGATGTGTTGTAGTCCGTCAAATCGGCCAAAATTTTGCTCAAGGTAAGTAGGTCCACTTACCCACCTTAAAGTGGAATGCTGAACTGCGTTCCTGTGGGGGTCCTCATCCACGGTAGTTCAAGAAAGGAGGAGAAAAAAAAAAAAAGGAGGCAACTCCTCATAGTGTAAATACCAACATTAAATTGGTGTTTTTTGTTAAAGTTATTTTAAAAACAATTTTCTTTGCGCAAGAATAAAAAGATCGTGGCTTAGGTAGACATCCAACCCGACATGTTTCGCCTCCTACAGGGGGTACCCCAGTTGAAGCCTGTAGGAGGCGAAACATGTCGGGTTGGATGTCTACCTAAGCCACGATCTTTTTATTCTTGCGCAAAGAAAATTGTTTTTAAAATAACTTTAACAAAAAACACCAATTTAATGTTGGTATTTACACTATGAGGAGTTGCCTCCTTTTTTTTTCTCCTCCTTTCTATCTTATTCTTATTTTTATATGTGGATATTTATTTGGTCAAAATAAGTGCTTATTTGTATACACTATCATATGTGTTTGCACTAATATTCATTGGTTATAACTTTTCTACAGAGTTCATATTTTGGTGTATTTATCATATTTGCCACTTGCCGGTATCATATACTGAGCAGTCACTCATAATATTTTTCTACACTTGAGCGCTGCACTTTCTCTCTTTTTTATAAATACTATCCTGATTCCACTGATCGCTGTTGGCGATGTTTGGATGATAGAGGAACCTTATTGCACATATTTTGGTCATGTTCCAAATTGTCCCTTTTTTGGACCATAGTCCAAGAACTGACGCAAAAATTAACAGATCATAGGATAATTAGTGATCTGGCTTTCTTCTACATGTGTTTAATATTTCGGCTAAAAACTACCAAAATTCGATAGTAAGACACCTGGTGAATACCGCAAAGTCTTGTGTGCCACTTTATTGGAAGAAACAGACTCCGCGAACGGTGGCGGATTGGCTACGTAAAGTTGAAGAGATAAGTAAAATGGAAGAATTCGTTTTAGTGTCACAACAACCACAAGAATAATATCAGACAACTTGGAAATTATCGAAACAATGTTATATCGGCAGAAGGTTTGATTCTCCTACATAGGTAAGCAAACATCTTCTTACATCTAGGCAGTGAAATTTTTTGGTTTATCGCAAAAGGACGGCAATATTATGTCTTGTGTCCTATGAAATAAAGATGCTACCTTTGGTAGATATAAGGGGTTATGTCTGGTTGTAGATATGTCTGGTTGTACTAATAAAGAAAGGCTCCTTCATGGACAGCCCTTGCAGGTCCCCGACCCTCCTGGCCGTAGTAACTGCTAACAAAAATGCCAATTTGAAGGTAAATAAATAAAAAAAACACCTTAAAGGGAACCTCTTCTATAGGTTCATTTAGATAATGCCTTTAAAACCCTTGTTAGGTCCCATGGAGGGAAACTGTTGTCGGCGACAGGGGGAACTCCTTTCCCTGGCCAACAGGAAACGTTTGACAAGGTTTTCTTTTGCCAACCTTACAGCGAGGTAAACCGAGAGGGCCGCTATCTGGACCCGAAGGGTGCTGACTGCTAGGCCTAAGTCTACTCCGTCCTGGAGAAACTCCAGGATAAGTGAAACAGTGGTGGAGGTTATCGGCCTTTTCTACCCCAGGAACAGAAGGTCTTCCAGACTTTAGAATAGATATTTTTAGTCACTGGTTTTCTACTCCGAAGAGTATTTATTACTCTCTCTGAGCATCCCTTACTTCTTAAGATCTGGTGCTCACCAACCAAGCTGTCAGTTGAAAAAAATTCCAGCTTTGGGTGAAGTACTGGGCCTTGCCTGAGAAGGTCCAGCCTGTTCGGAAGTTTCAGTGGTTCTGCCACTGCCATCGAACCTAGGTTTGCAAACCAAGCTCTCTTTGGCCACCAGGGTGCTATCAGGAGGAGCTGCCCTGGGGACTGGTTGAGTTTCTGAAGAACTTGTGGGATAAGTTCGAGGTGGAAAGGCGTAAGCCAGTTTGTAATGCCAGGTCTGAGTTAAGGCATCTAGCCCTTCTGACTCCCTCTTTGGAAATCGAGAAATACTTTTTTCTTTCCTGTTTTGCCGGTTGGTGAACAGGTCCATTTCTGGATTCCCAAAGCGCTGTACCATGGTTTGGAATATCTCGGGGTTCAGTTCCCTTTCCCCTTGTTCCTATCTGTTGACGGCTTAGGAAGTCTGCTTCCAAATTGCTTGTCCCTTTTATGTGGACAGCTGAGATGGAGAGAACCTTTCCCTCTGCCCAATCCAGGATCTGTTTGGACAGTTTTAACAGGAGCCTGGACCTGGTACCTCCCTGACGATTCAAGTAGGCTACAACTGTGGCGTTGTCAGAGATCACTTAAACCTCCTCATCCCTGATGCTTTCTGGAAAAGCTTTTAGGGCTTCCCCCACTGCTTTGAGCTCCCTGTAGTTGGACGACATCAGACCTAGCGAGCTGTCCCAATGGCCTTGGGCTTTCTCTAGGTGGGCTCCCCACCCCCAGGAACTGGCATCGGTGGTAACTTTTACCGGATTCCACTGAGCCCATGGCCTGCCCCCCCCCCCCCCCTTTAGGTTTTTGGGGACTGTCCACCACTCCAAGGAAGACAGGACCAGAGGAGTTAGTAATATCTCCTGATCCAAGAACTCTTCCCTTTTGTCCCATGAGCACAGAAGGAAGAAGTGAAGGTCTCTTGAGTGGAGTTGTGCCCAGACTATGGCTGGTATACTTGCCGACATCAGACCCAAGGTTTTTAGAACCTCTCTTCTGGTGCGAGACAGAGTCTTTATCGAATCCCTCACTGAGGAAGCTAGTTTTGCCACATGGTCCTCTGGCAAGAAGAGCTTCTGAAGCCTGGTGTCTACCCTGTAACCAAGAAAAATCTTGACCTATTCCGGTTTGAGGGAGGATTTTTCCATGTTGATTATCCAGCCCAGGTTTTTTAGAACCGACATAACTTTGTTGGTGTCTGACTTGACCTGATTGATGGTCCGAAGATCAGTAGATCGTCCAGATAAGGAATTAGGGCTACACCTTGGAGATGCAAGAAGGCTATTGTTTCTGCTAGGATCTTTGTAAAAATTCTTGGGCTAGCTGTTAGCCCAAATGGCAGGGCCACAAAATGCCAGTGAAAAGTCTCTCCACCGACTGCTACGACGAACCTCAGGAATGCCTGATGATCCGCATGAATCGGAAAACATGCAGGTAGGCATCCCTGAGGTCCAGAGTCGTCATGAAGGCCCCCTTCATGAGGTTTTTTCGCACAGAGTAAATACTCTCCATAGTAAACTTTTTGTATTCCAGAAATCTGTTCAGATTTTTTAAATTTACTATCAGCCGGCATTTGCCTGACGGCTTGCGAATGACAAATACGTGGGAATAAAATCCCTGGTACTGTTCTTTTGGTACTGGCACTCGCTGTTCCACCAATTCCTGGATACCCTCCAGGAGAGCAGCCCTTTTCAGGTCATCCCTGGGGGGGGGATGAGTTAGGGTAATCATATAAGGGGGTTTTGTCAAGAACTGTAAGCGATACCCTTCTCGCAGAGTCTGACAGATGCAACTGCTGTCCGAGATCTTTTTCCCATTGAGGGACAAAGTGTGACAACTGTCCCTACCCTGATCTTGGCGTCACTTGGTAGGTTTTGTGCCAACCTTGGGGGAAGAAAACAGCACGCTGTTACTTTGTCTCCCTCCTACTATAGCTCCATCGCTTATTGGGTTCCTTTTTGGCTTTATGCTGTGGCTGTCCTGGGGGACCTTGAAAACATTTTTCTTTTTTGGCTTCATTGGAAATCTTTTACCCTTTTCTGAAGACCTAGACAAGACATTGTCTAGGCCCTTGCCAAACAGCAAAGATCCCTGAAAAGGAAGGCCACACAGTCTACCCTTTGACGAGACAGCTCCTTCCCAAGCCTTAATACAGACAGCTCTCCTAGCTGAATTGATTAATGAAGCCGTTTTTGCCGAGGCTCTAGCAGACTCGACTGCTGCGTCTGCAAGGTAAGCTACAGATTTACCTATCACTGATAGAGACGCAAGGACATCACCCGCTACTGGTTCCTGAGCTAGATGCCTTGTTAGTTTCTCTACCCAGCAATCTGCGTTCCTGACAACGCAGGCTGCTGCTAAGGCTGGACCTATGGCTGATGCATTAGCTTCCCAGGCTCTTCTGAGAAGGGATTCTGCTCTACGGTCCATCAGATCCCTGATACTGCCGGTGTCCTCAAAGGAGAGATCAGACAGCTTCGCAACTTGAGACAAGGCGGCAGCCAACCTTGGGAGCTTAAAAAAGGTTTCTTCATCAGTCTGATTAAAGGGAAACCTTTTCCAAGTTTTCTGCCTTATAATCCTCCTTTCGGGCTCCTTCCATTCCTGTAGGACAAGATCCTTCAGAGATTGAGGAGTGGGAATACCCTGGATTGAGCCTTGCCCAGCCCTCTGTATACTTTGTCTTGTACGGAGGTTACTTTAGGGGTTTCTGGGATCTCCTCAGTAGCATATTGCCTGTAGGAGTCCGTCCAGATCCTTTACTGTGAAGACTCTTGGCCTGAACTCTTCCTGCGTCTGAATTAGTTGGTCTGGATCCAGCTCTGCATCCGAGATCCCCCCCCCCCCCATCCTCCTCGTCTATCTGGGCAAGAGGGAGGGATTGTGAGGGTAGGATAAGGGCACTAGGTCACCCTCCAGAGAGGCTTCCCTGGGAAGATGTGCCTTCTCTAGGGATGTACTCCTCTGTCTCAGGGCCCTGGGCTAGTGACTGCCCGGCAGCATCACGGAAGGCTTTAACGGTTGCCAACATTTCTGTTTGCATAGATGAGAAAATCTTTCAATGCCGAAGCTTCTTTCCCTGCTAATTTATTTATGCATTTATAGCAGAAAGGCTTTGGGTGAGACTTGGGGAGTTTGTCCTTACAGTACCCACACTTTGAGGAGCTATGCCCTGTGGCGGCAGGAGGGTGTTTATCTGGGGCCTCCTGGGCTCCGCTGGGGGACTCTGCAAGATAAGAGGCAGAATACACCACATTATATGTCTGCCCCCAAAACTGCCGGCTTGTACTGGGGAGGGAGGAAGGGTAAGCTAAAGTTCAGCCTGTCCTGACCTATCCATGATTCCTGACACCAAAAATCTGGACCTACTTATACCCCTCCTCACCTCCCTTTCCAAGGGGTGGTTGTACTCACGGGGCCCCGACCCGGATCTGCCCGCAGTAGTTGCCTTCCCTTCCTCTAGCTCCATGAGGAGGTTAGCAGGGTCCTGGGCTGCTGATACCGCTGGTGTGGCAGGTACAGCCGGCCGACTGCTTCTCACCGCCTTGCTCTGCACTCCACACTTCTCCCGGTGTTATCGCCACTTCCGGGTTGCGCTGTGACCTTGGCTCCACCCACTTCGTGATGCAGTCGTAACTCAGAATGAGGCTTGAAAGACAGGACTTCCTGTAATCAATGTGAAGAGCGGCTGGCGGTGGAATCAAAGCCTCAGTGATGGCGCGCACTCCCCGCGGCCAGAGCGCTGGTGCCAACATGGGGGCGACCTGTGAGAAAGGACAAGCCTTACAGGTTAGTTCAGCCCTCCCCGGCCTCCCTAAAACTTGTCTCAACAGGGGACCGTCAGACCCTCCCCGGTCATTCGGTTAGGGAAAAAAAAAAAAAAAAAAACACCCCACACACATGCTGCTGTGTTCGGGAGAAACACAATCAATACTGAGGATCAAGGGGGAGGGTGGGGACTTGTAGCAAAACTGTCATGCGATTGGGTTTCCTGTAGGGGGAGCCCTCATCTCTCAGGTGTGCCGTCCTGGAAGGTTATAGGAGAAAAATACCAGTTACACTTACCCGTAACGGATTTTCTAGGAAATCTTCCAGGACAGCACACCTGAGAGGATGACTGGTCTCACCTGGCAGGAAACACAATTAACAAAGTTTAAAAAGCCCCACCCCTCCCTCTGACCCTCAGTTATGACAAAGTAAACACCCACACCAGTGTCAGAGGGTACATTCTGTGAAGAATAAAACATCACCAACAGTTAAGGGTAGGGAAGTAGGCCTGCCGTCCTGGAAGATTTCCTAGAAAATCCGTTACCGGTAAGTGTAACTGGTATTTTTCTCCAGTCATCTTCCAGGACGGCACACCTGAGACGATGAGCAAGAAGTTAAGGCCTACCTTAGGGTGGGACCACCGCCTGTAGGACATTCCTGCCAAAAGCCAAGTCCTGAGGGGACAACAGCTCCACTCTGTAATGCCTCAGGAAGGTATTATGGCTCGTCCATGTTGCTGCCTTGCAGATTTGATCTATGGAAGCACCTGCCCTTTCTGCCCAGGAGGTCGCCAGAGATCTGGTTGAATGAGCCTTAAGGTGAGATGGAACCAGTTTATCCGAGTGTTTATAGGGTAATGCCTGCTTAATCCACCTGGCTATCGTAGGTTTTGAGGCCTGAAGACCCTTTCTTTGGCCACCAAAAGTAACTAGAAGATGATTTGATCTCCTAAACTCTCTTGCCCTTTCTAGATAGACTAAAAGACAACGTCTAACATCTTTTCTTCCTTATTCTTGGGATTCTGGCAGAATGATGGAAGAATAATCTCTTGTGACCGGTGGAACCCAGAGGTCACTTTTGGTAAATAAAGAGGATCCTGTCTAAGGATTACCCTGTCCTCCAGGATCAACAAAAAAGGCTCTTTTATTGTCAGGGCCTGTAGGTCACCTACTCTTCTAGCTGTGGTAATAGCTAGAAGAAAGGCCATCTTGAGAGAAAGAAAATTAAATGAAATTTGATCCAACGGCTCAAATGGCCCTTTTGTTAGGGTGTCCAGAACCAGGGACAAATCCCACGGAGGGAACCTAACTGTCCTTACCGGGGTTAACCTTTCCCTGGCTAGCAAAAATCTCTTCACAAGTGGGTCTTGAGCTAACCTAGTGTCAAAGAACACTGACAGGGCTGCTACCTGGACCCTAAGGGTACTGACCGCTAACCCTTGGTCTACCCCTTCCTGGAGAAAATCCAAAAACGGTTGGAATCGTTTGGATGGTCCTCTGTTTTGCTTGAGCCCATCTGGAGAAGACCTTCCAGACCTTTGCATAAATTTGTCTGGTAACCTTCTTCCTACTAAGGAGAAGAGTGTTAATTACCTTCTCCGAGAATCCCCTGTTCCTGAGGATCTCCCTTTCAAGAGCCAGGCCGTCAGGGACAGAAACCCCGGGTTGGGATGAAGCACTGGGCCCTGGCAGAGAAGATCCCGCCTGATCGGGAGGTGCAGCGGAGGCACAATTGACCACCTCCACATGGTGGGGAACCAGACCCGCTTCGGCCACCAGGGTGCAATCAGGATAAGGTGTCCATCCGACTGCGACAGCTTTTGAAGCACTCGTGGGATGAGTACCAGGGGAGGAAAGGCATATGCCAGACTGAAGTCCCAGTTCTGAGCGAGGGAGTCTACCCCCGAGGATCTCTGTTCTCTCGTGAGAGAGAATAATCTCCGCACCTTTTGACAAGCAAATAAATCTATCTCTGGTACTCCGAAATGACGACTTACCAGAGTGAAAACTTCTTCGTTCAGCTCCCATTCTCCCTGAAGAATGGGCTGTCTGCTGAGGAAGTCTGCTTGCATATTGAGGGATCCCTTTATGTGGACTGCAGAGATCGAGAGAATGTTCTCTGTCTCTCCCAGGAAATCTTGGGTCAGTGCCCTTAAACTGACTGACCTTGTTCCCCCTTGACGGTTCAAATAGGATACCGTCACCCGGTTGTCCGAGAAAATTTGGACTTCCCTTCCTCGGATCAAGTCCCGGAAGACACATAATGCCTTCCCGACTGCCAGAAGCTCCCTGAAATTTGAGGAAGCTCTGACTCTGATCCCAGGGACCTTGGGCGTAGCGGTCTCCTAAATGAGCCCCCCAACCCCAGGCACTTGCGTCTGTTGTAATGCCTATTGGGTCTAGCTGTGTCCACATCCGACCTCCAGATTGGTGGCTCGATCCCATCAACCCATCTAGGGAGCTTCTTACCGCCTCTACCAGAGGAACTTTCTCCTCCAGGGTTTCTCTTCTCCCGTCCCAAGAGGAGAGAAGGAAGCCCTGGAGGACGCGGGAGTGGAGCTGAGCCCAGGGAACCGCCGGGATGCAAGAGGCCATCAGGCCCAGCACCCTCATGATGTTTCTCAAAGATACCTCTGGGGCTTCGAGACACTGTCACTGCGCCCCGAATTTTTCCGACCTTTTCGGGAGGAAGAAAAACTTTCTGGGCCACTGAGTCTAACTGGTACCCCAAGTACACCTTTGACTGTGAGGGATCCAGGGAGGACTTCTCCTGACTCACCATCCAACCTAGAGAATCCAGGGTCGACAAGACCAGCTCTCGATCCCTCAGGAGTTGGTCTCTGGATGGACTGTAGATCAACAGATCGTCAAGGTATGGTATCAGAGCTACACCCTGAAGGTGTAGGAAAGATACCACCTCTGCCAGGACCTTGGTAAAGATCCTTGGACTGGCCGCAAGGCCGAAGGAGAGTGCCCTGAACTGCCAATGCTGCACCCCCTGTTCTGTCCGTACTGCGAAACGCAAGTACTTCTGATGATCCGGGGCAATGGGTACGTGCAGGTAAGCATCTTTGAGATCTAACGTGATCATGAAAACTCCCTTCTGGAGGCGTTTTCTGACTGTGTAGATGCTCTCCATTCTGAATCTCTTGTACAACAGGTAGTGGTTCAGTTTCCGTAGATTGATAATCAACCGAAACTTGCCCGATGGCTTCGGGACCACAAAAATGTGGGAATAAAAACCGAAAGCCCTCTGAGTCACTGGGACCGGGATAATTACTTCCTGTTCTGCGAGCATGCGAACACTGTCTAGCAAGCCCTTTGCTTTTAGAGAATCTTTGGGAAGTTAAGTAACCAAAAAATTTTGAGGTGGGAGTGACCGAAATTCCAGCTTGTAACCTAGTTTTATCAGGTCTAAAATATACGGGCTCTCTGAGATCCTCTCCCACTGGGGAAGGAACCATGAGAGCCTTGCGCCCACTTTTATGCTGGCGTCATTTAGATTCTTTGCTAGACGGTCCGGACCCGGAAAAAAGGATTCCACCCTTTTCCTTGCCCTTTCCAATCCCCCCCATTTCTTCCTTTGTCCCCCCTTGCCCTTACCTTTTGCAGGGGGGCCACGAAAAAAAATTTCCTTCTTGGGTTTGGTGGGAAATTTCTTACCTTTTTCTGTGGATCGGGAAAGGACCTGTTCCAGACCCGAACCAAAGAGTAGGGAGCCCTCAAAAGGGAATACCACAGAGTCGGGACTTAGAAGTGAAGTCTCCGTCCCAAGTCTTAACCCAAAGGGCCCTCCTGGCTGAGTTCAGTAATGCCGCTGACTTAGTCGTCCTTACTGTCTCTACTGCCGCATCCGCCAAAAAGGCGATAACTCTCCCCACCACTTCCAGGGATTCTACCTCCCTGGACTCCTTTTTACGTGTGAGATGGTCCATCAGCTTGTTGAGCCATGCATCTGCGTTCCTGGCTACACAAGCTGAAGCCAATGCCGGGCTCATGGCCGATGCATTAGCTTCCCAAGCTCTACACAACAGGATCTCAGATTTTTTATCCATCTGATCCTGGATGTTACCTGCGTCCTCAAAAGACAAGTCCGACCTTTTAGAAACCTGCGCCAAGGACGCATCTAAACGTGGGACTTTGAAATTTTTTTCTTCCTCCTCCTCCTTAAAAGGACATCTCCGTTTCCAAGTTTTAAGTCTGAGGAGCTTACGCTCAGGTTCCTTCCATTCCCTTAAGATAATATCTTTTAGGGACTGGTGAACTGGGAAGGATCTGGCCTGTGGCTTACCCAAACCTCTATAGACCTTATCCTGAGCCGACACTTGGGCGGAAGGTAACTGAATGTCCTCCGACGCATACACTGCCCTGAGGAGACCCTCCATATCCTCTGCTGAAAAGAGGTGTCCCCCAGGTCTGGTCTCTACATGGCTATCCTGATCTGAGTCCTCCCCTTCCTGGGAACTCCGGTCAGAGCTGCAAACCTCCTCCTCTGAATAGTATGGGGCAGGTTCCTGAGACCCTCCTGTAAAGGTAGATCTATCTTCCTGTGAGGGAGAGCTTTCCCTTACTGATCTGGCATCCCCCTGACACTGATCAAGTGTGGCTTTAAAAGACTGAAGGGTAGCTAGCATCTCAACTTGTAGTGCCCTGCATTCCTTCGCAACCTGTGCTGTCTCTTTGCCTGCCAATTTGTAAATACATTTATAACAAAAAGGCTTTAGTTTTAGATTTGGCTTTCCCAGACCTACTGGCTCTCTCCTGAGCAGGGCATTCGGTCTCTGTAAGAAAGGGACACCCCATTAGCCAACATCACAATACACAAACAGTGTGGGGGACAAGGACAATAGGGCCATCCCAAATGCCTGCCCCCCCCCCCCCCTCGCTCCAGCCGAGTCACTCAACCCCTGTGGCGACCTCTAACGCTGTGAGCTCTGGTCCGCCTTCCATCCTCTGCACCGGTAGATGGATCTCTTGTGAAGACTGTGGACCTCGGGCCCCCCTCTCTCCACACAGCTGCCTCGTGCTACTGATCGCTGCGCTCGCCGCCATTTTGTTGAAGGCCCGGCGCGCCGGATATGACGTCACACCGGCGCCCGGTGGCTTCCGGACATGCGCACTAGCGGCTACACACGCCGCTCTGCACAGCGGTCTATCCCTAAGGATGGCACGGCTCCCTAAGGAGAAGAAAACGTTCGGCCATTGGAGCCCAGCTTCCGGCTGACGCGGGGTGTATCAGCGGCCCCCCCTGACCATCCACCACTGTCAGGTATGGGGGAAAAGAAAAGAGGGAAGGTTAAGTGGCCCCTGGGGTTATGGACAACTCACCTGTCCTAGTGCCCCAGCCTCTCCCATTCAGGAATGCTTTTAGGGAGAGCAGAGGGAAACCCCTTAAAGTAAAGGCATTTAAAAATGCTTGAACAGAGAACCCCACAGGCACCACTGACTGCTCTGGGTCTGTTCATTAAGGGGGCGACCATGGTCCCAGAAAAAAATAACAAACGGTTTCGCAGCCATCAGCGTGTGGGAAACACAATCAATAACTGAGGGTCAGAGGGAGGGGCGGGGCTTTTTAAACTTTGTTAATTATGTTTCCTGCCAGGTGAGACCAGTCATCCTCTCAGGTGTGCCGTCCTGGAAGATGACTGGAGAAAATGACTTATTTGCAAAATGTTATCACAGAAACCAAAAAATAAAAAAAAAAGTGTTTTTCTTCAAAATTGTTGCTCTTTTTTCACTCATGTCACAAAAAAAAAAAAACCCAGTGGCAATTAAATACCACCAACAGAAAGCTCTATATGTATGAAAAAAAAAGAAGGATAAACATTTTGTTTGGGTACAGTGTTGCATGACTGAGTAATTGGCATTCAAAGTGTGAGAGCGCTGAAAGCTAAAAATTGGTCTGGGAAGGAACGGTGTATAAAAAGTTTTTCCTGAAACGTCCCTGTTAAAATGAAGGTGTGTGTTATACGCCGATAAAGTTTTTTTTTTTTTAACTGTTAAATCAATGGGGTTCTGTTAAATAAATTGTTCTCTATGTGCCATGTTCACATAATGTGCTGTGGTGTGAACAGGGCACACAGAGAACCAGTGTTTTCTTTGAGCCCTTGCAGAACGCTTGCACAAAAACTGATGTCTCTGCACCATGGTGTAAATGCGGCCTAAAACCAAACTACGTACAGGTATGTGACTTGGCGTTAAGTGGCAGGAGAAGTAAACCCATTGATTTAACAGTTTTTTTTTTTTGGGGGGGGGGGGGGGGGGGGGGGGGGGGGGGGGGGGTTTAACGCTTTTATAAAAAAAAAAAAAAAAAAAAAAAAAAAACAAGGAGAGATACTGGTCCCTTAACCACTTCAGCCCCGGACCAATTGGCAGCCAAAGGACCAGGCCCCTTTTTGCGATTCGGCACTGCGTTGCTTTAACTGACAATTGCGCGGTCGTGCGACGTGGCTCCCAAACAAAATTGGCGTCCTTTTTTCCCCACAAATAGAGCTTTCTTTTGGTGGTATTTGATCGCCCCTGCGGTTTTTATTTTTTGCGCTATAAACAAAAATAGGAGCGACAATTTTGAAAAAAATGCAATATTTTTTACTTTTGGCTATAATAACTATCCCAAAAAAATACATAAAAAGACATTTTTTTTCCTCAGTTTAGGCCAATACGTATTCTTCTACATATTTTTGGTAAAAAAAAAAAAAAAAAAAAAAGCGCAATTAGCGATTATTGATTAGTTTGCGCAAAAGTTATAGCGTTTACAAAATAGGGGGATAGTTTTATAGCATTTTTATTAATATTTTTTTTTTTTTTTTTTTACTAGTAATGGCTGCGATCAGCGATTTTTATTGTGACTGCGACATTATGGCGGGCACATCGGACATTTTTGACACATTTTTGGGACATTTGTAATTTATACAGAAATCAGTGCTATTTAAATAGCACTGATTCCTATGTAAATGACAGTTGTAGTGAAGGAGTTAACCACTAGGGGGCGGGGTGGAGTCAGTGTGACGTGTTGCGTTTTTTTTTTACAGTAGGGGGGCGTGGCTGTACGTCTGACGTCATTGATCGGCTTTCCCGATGACAGGGAACAGCCGATCAATGACAGGCAGAGTAGGAAGCGCGGGGAGAGTTTGTTTACACAAACCTCTCCCCGTTCTTCAGCTCCGTAACCCGATCGCGGGATACCAGCGGCGATCGGGTCCGCTGGTCCCGCGGCCACAGAGCTCCCGACCGGGTCGCGAGCGCGCCGCTGGCGGCGCGCGCGACCCACGGGCAGGCAACTTAAAGGGGACATACCCGTACGTGCTTTGGCCTGCCCGTGCCATTCTGTAGACGTATATCTACATGAGGCGGTCGGGAAGCGGTTAAAGCAGATTACACAGCACAGTGATTGTGCTGTGTAGCCTGCCCTCTAAAAATAAATAAAAAAAACCCGAATATGCCACTTCCTGTATGGCCTCTCTAAACAGAGCACGATAACCAGGGCTGCTCCACCCTGATTCACCATGGTCAAAGTGCCTCCCTCTGTGATGGGCTGCCTGCTCTCCTCTTACCCCCCCTCCCTGTCAGCATCCTCTGTCTCCCACTCCGCTGCTATTGTAAAACTTAAATCTTAGATTTGTCATTGCCAGACTCTCTATTAGAGGCTGGCATAGCAAAATGTATGTTTTAAAAAAGGAGCAGTGTAAAAACTGAATTTCAGCCGTCTTCAGGCCGGCCACATAACTGGCGGCCGCGTTTCAGCTCCGATGGATGGCTTCCGCGGAGCAAACGAGTGGCCACGTGATCTCCCTGGATGACGTCAGGAGGGAGATCACAGCCCCTCCCGCAGAAGGACATTCATCGGAGCTGGAAAGCAGTCGCAAGCGAAATGACCGGCCCGAAAACAGCTCAAAAAATAGGTATTTACGCTACCACCATACAGTGTGCTATGCCAGTCTCCAATAGAGGGGCTGGCATAGACTTATGTTATTGCATTAAACACCAACATTCACAGCAGGCCTGGAAAGCTAACTGTCAACACATAGGCCTCAAGCATACAGGGCTTTTAGCAGCATCAGGACTTTTTTTTTACAGCTTAAAAATGCCTCCGTGTTATTCGATGTATCCATGCACACACAGGCTTTTAAAGTGGAGGGCCACCCTGAAAAACAAACAACTTCATAAAAATGTTAAAAAAAAGATGTTTTTTTCTTTTTTTTTTACTTACCAGAAATGGCTGTTGCTAGACAGATCGTCCTAATCTGCCTCTTCTTGTTCCACGGAGCTGTTCTGTCTCCTGCTCCTAGCGACATCTTCTAGTGAATGGGGCGCGGTGTGTTATGGGAACTGTGTGCCACAACACATCGCATTCCCCAACACATCGCGTTACCCATTCACAAAGTGCTGCACGACTCGCGCATGCGCAGTAGGAAACGGGCAGTGAAGCCAGCAAGGCTACGCTGCCTGTTTCCCTTAGGTGGAATGGCGGCACCGGGAACCGAGACCCGATCGTTCTCGGGCGGCCGACATCGCAGGCACCCAGGACAGGCAAGTCTGCTTATTAAAAGTCAGCAGCTACAGTGTTTGTAGCTGCTGACTTAGTTATTTCTTTCCCGGCTGGCCCTCCCCTTTAAGAGCTGTAAGTGGCATAGGCGTTTTCAAGCTGTAAAATAAATAAATAAAAAAAAAAAAAAAAAAACAGGCCCAGCGTGTTCTGAGGACCATTAGAGGTGTAAAAATGTCTGACGCTGGTAAAAGCTGCTTAAAGCGGGATTCCACCCTAAAGTGGAACTTCCGCTTTTCGGAGCCCTCCCCCCTCCGGTGTCACATTTGGCACCTTTCAGGGGGGGAGGGTATTTACACCCACTTCCGGGCATAAACTCCCATGGGAGTTTACGCTACTTCCTGTCCCGGCGCGCTGTCTGCCGGGACACACACGGGTCCCAGCAGACAGCGCGGACGATTCTCATTGCGCTGCGTGACTCACGCATGCGCAGTAGGGAACCGAGAAGTGAAGCCGCAAGCTTCACTTCCTGATTCCCTCACCGAGAATGGCGCCGGCAGCAGCAGAGAGCCCAGCGATTGATCGGCCTCTGCTGCCAACATCGCTGGAATCTGTGACAGGTAAGTGTCTATTTATTAAAAGTAAGCAGCTGCAGTATTTGTAGCTGCTGGCTTTTAAAAAACATTTTTGCAGGTACAGTCCCGCTTTAAGGCTGGATACAGCCACGTTAAGCCTCATGATGATTTGACTTGCAGTGCAGCTTGTGCGCTGTGGATCTTGAAGGGGAACCCTCGCCAAAAATAAAAAACCCACACTGGCATGGGTCTCTCTCTCTCTCTCTCTCTCTCTCTCTCAGAGAATACCAGACCCTTCGGTCTGTTATGGGTTTTAAGGGGAACCCCCACGCCAAAAAATAAAGATAAATTGGCGTGGGGTTACCCCAAAATCCATACCAGACCCTAATCCGGGAACGCAGGCCAGGAAGGGGGGGGGGGGGGAGGGGACGAGCAAGCATGGGAGACAAGGGCCTCTTCGACAAACCAGGCCGGTGGTTGTCAGGGTCCTTATTGGAATCTGAAAGAACCCTTTAACAATGGGGGCCCCCAGATTACGGCACCCCCACCCTATGTGAATGAGTATGGGGTACATTGTACACCTACCCACCCATTCACCCCCCAAAAGTGTCAAAATTAAAAACCAGCACACAGGTTTTTGATAAAATAATTTATTAAAGCAGCTCCGGCTTCTTCTCCTTCCAATTTCTTCTCCCTCCGCTGAGGTCTACTACGGCCGCCGGTTCTCATCTCTCCACTGTCTTCTTCCTCTGCCGGGTCGCCTCTCTTCTCCCGATGCTCTCTACCGCTGTAATGCCGAGTCCGCCGTGTGCCATTACTTCTATAGCCATAGGGCGGGGGCCACCCTATGACGTCATCCAGAGGCCCATCCCTTGTTACATCACCACCCGGGGCATGATGAAGCAGTGAGAACATCGGAAGAATAGAAGGAGAAGACATGAGAGCCAGCGCTGGGAGTGGAAATCCAAAAGGAGGAGAGACGCCAGAGCTGCTTTAATAAAATTACTTTATCAAAAACCTGTGTATCGTTTTTTTTTTTTTTTTTTTTACACTTTTTTGGGGGGTGATGTAAAGCATCAAATGTACCCCATACTCATTCACATAGGGTGGGTGGTTGGGAGCTGCCCTCCCCCCCTTGTTAAAGGGGACTCCCAGATTCCGATAAGCCCCCGCCCGCAGACCCCAACAACCACCGGCCAAGGTTGTCGGGAAGGGCCCCCCTGCCCCACCCCATGTTGAGGGCATTTGGTCCAGGAGGGGGGGGGGGGGGGGAGGAGCCGCTTGCTCACCCTCCCACCCCCTTTCCTGGCCTGCCAGGCTGCGTGCTCAGATAAGGGTCTGCTATGCTCTTGGGGGTGAACCCCACACCAATTTTTTTTTTTTTCCCCCCCTAATCGGATGAGGGTTCCTCTTCAAGATCCTCAGCACACAAGACGCACCGCAAGTCGGATCATCCTGATCAGACTTCCGGTTTGACTTCTATTCAAATAAATGGGCTCTCATAGGGAATCATTGATTTTTATTAGAGGCAGAGAAACGCTTCTAAAAGCCAATGCTGCTAAAAGCTAGTGCGGCTAAACATGCATTAACGCCAATGCAAAAAGCTACTAAAAGCACATTTTTACAGCCACTTTTTCCTAGCGTTGGTAGTGGCTTTGCAGCTTGTTTTTTTTTCTAACGACCTGTGTGCATGAGGCCATATGCTTGTGCATTCAACCAAACAGCTGGTGTTATAACTGATCACCAAGGATGAGCTCAGGCATGTTCGCATGGTCCACGTGCAGAGCCTGCCAGGAAGTCGGCGCAACGCTAATCACAGGCATTGAGACATTACCCGATCTCTGCAGCCGTGCATCGGGGCAATGTCTCACTGCCTGCGATTAGCGCAGCACTGACTTCCTGGCAGGCTCTGCACGTGGACCATGCGAACACGCCTGAGCTCATCCCTACTGATCACATGATGACAGTAAGGCTGCTATCACACTGGGACGGTTTGTAGGCGCTATTGCGCTAAAAATAGCGCCTGCAAACCGACCCGCTGCTGCTTTGTCTTCAGTGGGAAAGCCCTGAGGGCTTTCCCACTGGAGCGGTGCACTAGCAGGACGGTAAAAAAAAGTCCTGCTAGCAGCATCTTTGGAGCGGTGAAGGAGCGGTGTATTCACCGCTCCTACCCATTGAAATCAATGGGACACTGCGGGGATACCGCCGGCAAAGCCCAGCGGCAGCGGTGCTTTGCGGAGGTTTTTAACCCTTTTTCGGACACTAGCGGGGGTTAAAACCAAAATATAGCGCTGCTTTACCGTCGCCGCCTGCACCGCCCCAGTGTGAAGCCGGCCTTACAGATCAAACAGAGGCCACGACGGCATCTTCCTTGGCTGAAAAAAAAATTATAGGAGGGTCTCCTCCCGCTGTTTGTAATAGCTGAGCGGCTGCTGTTACAATAAAGATGACCATACGCTCTAAAGATCAGTACTAGTGTGATGCATGCCGCTGCATGCATCACCCCGGTAAAACCCCTTGAAGCAATATCGGTAATAGATCGGGTACGTTTGTGGCCGATACTGCCAAAAAAAGTGAATATCTGTCAATCCCTACTTTTGACAAGTTTTCCTGACACCAAGAGAAAAAAAAAAAAAAAAAAGTGACAGAAGAGGGACCTCCAGCTGATTGACAGCCTCAGCTCTGTTCCTGTTTGAAGGGGGGTGTGCCCCTTCCCAACAATCAGTGCTCTCCACACTGAACTCTGCAGAGTAACTTCAGCTCTCCATCCCTTTTTTTTTTTACCTCTCAGACAAGCGTTATAAATGCAGCACTTTTGAACAGATGTAGAGCAAAGGAGACTGCAGATAGACAGGTACAACTTATGTAGCAGGATTTGTTTAATCACCATTACCTGAGGAAAGTCCCTTCACTGGGTAAATGTAAGGGTTTACAACCAGTTTAACAACCGCTGGAATTGTACAGGAACTTGGTCCGCATTCCTGTTCGATTCAATACCGTGAGACTTTTCAGCAGTGGCGAAATTATAGGGGTCGCTGAGATCGCAATGGCGACCGGGCCCTTGAGGTCCCCCTGTACTATTTGATAGGAGGGGAGGCTGAGAGGAGCTCCCCCCGATCGTCAGCCGAACTGTAATCGGCACTGCGTCCTCACATACCTAAAGTGAAAGCAGTGTGTGCCGTGCTGTGCTCTTTGTCTCCCTATAGTGCAGTACCCGGCAGGAAGAAGGTACTGTAAATGTCTGACGATTTTTTTTTTCATAAGACTATCTAGTGTGTGTGTGTGTGTGTGTGTGTGTGTGTGTGTGTGTGGTGTGCATTCACAGTGGCAGCATTTGGCACACCGGCAGCATTTAATGGGCACAGTGGCGGCATTTGATGGTACAGTGGCTGCAACTGATGTTTTTATTTCTGAATTTTTCAGTTAGCTTGCGCCCCCCTAAAAATTTTGAGCACCAGCTGTCACTGGTGTGCGTGTATGTAAAAAGTAAGAAATTGGTTCCTTTATATGCAGCCACCCACTTGTGACTAGGCCCTGGTGTTCCAACATCGGGCTCGGAGGTGGGGGGGGGGCCCATTCCATGGTTTCTTGCATCGGGGCCCTGAGGGTTCAAGTTACGCCACTGCTTTTCAGCCTAATTATCGGAATGGGCTGACATCACACTAGATCGTGCCAAAAGTAGTGCATACGCTACTTTGAAATACACACTGCGACCAGATTCCTTGTTATAGTTCTACCATGTGACCCACTGCATTTGCGATCTGCGCTTGGGGTGTTATGAATACATTGACATCTGCAGCAGATCACACACACACACACACACACACACACACACACACACACACACACACACCCTACCCTGTGCGGTTAGAAGTTGGAACGTGGGTTTCCTGTACCACTTTCTGGTGTGAAAAGGGCCCTAAGATACATTTTGAAAACAAGCCCGCCCCATTTCAAAAGATGGAAGCATTTTATAGGTTTTTAAACTATCTGCTGGTCACACAGACATGATCTCAGTCTATTACACGCAGATATTACGGAGTAGTAAAATATAGTTTTCATCGACTAACACAGCTCAACTATACAAGTATCTCCCTTTCCTTGAAGCCACGCCATAACAAACACGGGACCAGCTACAACATACACAAAGCTCTGCCAAAGAGACTGGACTGTGGTCACCCCCTCCAGGCCATAGTGCTCGGTCAGAACAACACAGCCCCCTCCTTCACTTACCCGCAGATCTAGTCAGCTGTAGAAGTACAGAAAGCAACAGCAGCAGGCAAAGCCGGGGCAGTCCGGAGAGGGTAGCCACAGACATGGCCTATCACTCTATGCCCATCACATCACTAGCGGTGGCTAACTTGGCTTCCTCTTCGTCGCTGTGTTTATAGGTCGATATCCCTACCGTTAATTCTCGCGACTATTCCGCTATGAAAAAAGAAACCCCTCCCAACTTTCAAGGTTTCCTATTGGGCAGCTGGGTCTAGGCTCCCACAACACTGTTGCTACACACAAAGCTGATTCTTTCGTTTGACTCCTCCCCCTCGGTGTACACACGGCTACCTTCATGGCTCCTCCCCCCAGACGAAGGCGTCACTGCTGTGAGCGTGTGCTTGGCGCAATATCGGGCGTGTGGATTGTTGTCTGCGGAAAACAACGAGCTTCCTCTAACGTTATATATAGTCCCCGGGTTGTGAAATATTTGGCTGCAGAATCCACTGTCGTCTGGATGATAATAATTTCATAACTGTATAAAGCGAGCCATGAAAAAAATTAGTAATGTTAATTCCTGATACAAAAATTCATAGGCTCACTTTTTAGTTGATGTGCAGATAGTGTTGTTTCTCATAATTAGGCCCCTTTCACACTGGGGCGTTTTTCAGGTGCCACAGCGGGCGGTTTTGACCCTTTTTCGCCCGCTGTTAAAACCGCACCACTAGCGGGCGAATACCACCGCTAATACAACGGTAAAGCAGCACTAAATATATCGCTACTTTACCGCCGACACCCGCACTGCCCCAGTGTGAACGGGGCCTTAAAGTAGAACTTTAGGCAACACTTTTTTTTTTTGAGCAGCCTTTTTTCAACCTTTTTCAAGTATTTTCAGTCTTGAGGCATCCCTGTCCAAGGCTTGGTTCTTGTGTGTCACGGAACACGCGAAAAATCATTCTTGTTCCTGACACACAGACAAATGCTCTGCTCTTTAGGGATGTCATTCATTTTGAATGGTACCCCACACATTGGTAAACATGGGGTGTTTTTGGTGCCGCACAATTTTAAAAAAAGGGTCAGGGATTTCTTTCCCTGCATTTCTGCAGGTAGGGAAGCCCATTGAAATTAATGGCTGCGCAACACGCATCTACACAGATGTGAACCAAAGGCTTGTTCACATGTCAGGTTGGAGGGGTGGTAAAACCACATGGTTGAGCTGTTTTTACTACCCCCAACTTTTCCCCCTTTAGCTGCAGAGGCAGCAGGTGGGGGTGTACACATAAATGGAAGAAAAAAATTGCGCTATCCCTTGAACAAAAGCTGCTGCTCAAAATGTTATACTACATCAAAATGTGAAAGAAAAAGGAAGGGAGCTGCGCTAAAGATTGAGAAGACACCACTCAATGTGACTGAATGCTACGTGTCTACTGTGAATAGTATCGTGAATTATTTTCTCATATATCGTGACATATATGGAAAAAATGGTTGATATAAAACCAACCACTAGGTGATACAATGTGACACACACAAAGAATTCAACAATAAAAAAAATATATATATATAGTGAACACCTGTAATACACAATACGTGGTAAACACCTGGCCGAGTCTGTAAAACCGCTCTCGTGGCTTTGAGGGACAGGTCTCGAAAGGGTGGTACCAATAACTGTTGTATTTAGTGAAAAGTAGTTATCACAAGGCTGGCATTGAACTACCCAAAAATTTGTAATTACCTTTGTAATCAATGTCAGGCTGAGCTTGTAACCCCAATTGAAGAAAATGGTCACAAGATAATCTCAGTTTGACAATTGAATTGGCGCATATATAAAAAAAGTGAAACACATAATAAAAACAAAATGAACACCTAAAGTGCGCAATGATTAGCAAACACCTGGCTGAGTCTGCACAACCACCTAGATAGGTTCTGTGGGGCAGAATTCAGAAAGATGTATCAAGATAGTTATATGTGAAAAACAAATATACCAATATTTATATACCCTAAAGGTGCGCAATCAATAATATAAACCAGGCTGGGATCAATGGTAAAAACCAGGCTGAGCATATACCATAAAAGAAGAAAAAATATTCAAAATAAATTCACTATTTGACATTGAAATGCAAGATAAAGTCCAAATATGAAGTGTGTAATGTCCAGTAATGGCGGAAAACAGCAAGAACTTAAATATTCACAGGATCATCTAATAATCAAGTCAGGAGTGATTTTCACAGCACGCTGTAGAGTGAGGGAGAATTCCACCAGAAAGCACACTTGTCCGCTTACCGGAAATATGTGGTCCCTTATTATAGGGGACCAGGGAGGGCAGATGGCTCTTAACCCCAGCCAGGGATACACGCAGAAATCCTGGAAATGTTATGGTAATGTTCTCCTATGGCTACCAATCATGGGATCTCCAATGTGGGGTCAGCTCGATAACAATCAGAATGGTATGCAGCAAGCCAATACCGAAAAGGATGAAAATACTCACATAGCATAAAATCCTTTGTAAGTTTATTTTTAAAAAAGCGACAAAATGCACACTTACATGTAAATAGAAAGATCAGGACACATAAACGAGCCGGCCGGTGTCGCTAGCTGCCCGTGGTTACGGGACTACGACAAGAAAGCGGTGACGTCAGGACGTAGCTCCTCCTCCCTGGTTTATGTGTCCTAATCTTTCTATTTACATGTAAGTGTGCATTTTGTCGCTTTTTTAAAAATAAACTTACAAAGGATTTTATGCTATGTGAGTATTTTCATCCTTTTCGGTATTGGCTTGCTGCATACCATTCTGATTGTTAACGAGCTGACCCCACATTGGAGATCCCATGATTGGTAGCCAAAGGAGAACATTACCATAACATTTCCAGGATTTCTGCGTGTATCCCTGGCTGGGGTTAAGAGCCATCTGCCCTCCCTGGTCCCCTATAATAAGGGACCACATATTTCCGGTAAGCGGACAAGTGTGCTTTCTGGTGGAATTCTCCCTCACTCTACAGCGTGCTGTGAAAATCACTCCTGACTTGATTATTAGATGATCCTTTGAATATTTAAGTTCTTGCTGTTTTCCGCCATTACTGGACATTAAACACTTCATATTTGGACTTTATCTTGCATTTCAATGTCAAATAGTGAATTTATTTTGAATATTTTTTCTTCTTTTATGGTATATGCTCAGCCTGGTTTTTACCATTGATCCCAGCCTGGTTTATATTATTGATTGCGCACCTTCAGGGTATATAAATATTGGTATATTTGTTTTTCACATATAACTATCTTGATACATCTTTCTGAATTCTGCCCCACAGAACCTATCTAGGTGGTTGTGCAGACTCAGCCAGGTGTTTGCTAATCATTGCGCACTATAGGTGTTTATTTTGTTTTAATTATGTGTTTCACTTTTTTTATATATGCACCAATTCAATTGTCAAACTGAGATTATCTTGTGACCATTTTGTTCATTTGGGGTTACAAGCTCAGCCTGACATTGATTACAAAGGTAATTACAAATTTTTGGGTAGTTCAATGCCAGCCTTGTGATAACTACTTTTCACTAAATACAACAGTTATTGGTACCACCCTTTCGAGACCTGTCCCTCAAAGCCACGAGAGCGGTTTTACAGACTCGGCCAGGTGTTTACCACGTATTGTGTATTACAGGTGTTCACTATATATATATATTTTTTTTATTGTTGAATTCTTTGTGTGTGTCACATTGTATCACCTAGTGGTTGGTTTTATATCAACCATTTATTCCATATATGTCACGATTAGGGATGGGCCCGGTGCTCGATGCGAACCCACGTTCGCATCGAGCACCGGGCGTTCGCTCGCTCGGCAAGCCCAGAACTATTTGGGCCGTTCGCATCACATTCGTGTGATGCGAGCGGCCCCGCAATGCATTGCGGCCGGCGCGGCCGGCGCAGTGCATTGCTGGCTGATGATTGGCCAAGCATGCACTGTGACCCCGCATGCTTGGCCAATCACAGCGCCGGAAACTCGGAGAGCAATAATTGGCTACAGGCAGGACGCCTGTAGCCAATTAAAGCTCAGGGGCTTTAGTACACGCCCCACCATTTAAAAGGCCGCCACGCCGTCGGCGCCGGTCACATGAGTTCCGGCTTTAGGAGAGATCAGGCTGATTCTGTGTCTTTGCTTGATTCATTGCTACAGAAAGATTTGCTCTTCTTTGCTAAACCATTGGCTATTTATTTGCTAAACCATTGCTACCTGTCATTGATCGTCCATTGCTGCTGGTTAGTGTGTTATTAGCTGCTGCTGGGGATTAGTCTGGTGCGTGTTTTACTGTTAGTACAGTATTTCAGTAGTACCAACCGCAGTGCTGTTAGCACAGCATTGCACCCCAAAAGCACCCATAGGACTTCTAGTGTGTTAGTGGCAGCAAACAGAGCTCCTATATTTTCTTCCCAGAGGCACCCATAGGACTTCAATTGTGTGTTAGTGGCATCACACAGAGCTCCCATATTTTCTTCCCAGAAGCACTCATAGGACTTCAATTGTGTGTTAGTGGCATCACACAGAGCTCCCATATTTTCTTCCCAGAAGCACCCATAGGACTTCAATTGTGTGTTAGTGGCATCACACAGAGCTCCCATATTTTCTTCCCAGAAGCACCCATAGGACTTCTAGTGTGTTAGTGGCATCACACAGAGCTCCCATATTTTCTTCCCAGAAGCACCCATAGGACTTCTAGTGTGTTAGTGGCATCACACAGAGCTCCCATATTTTCTTCCCAGAAGCACCCATAGGACTTCTAGTGTGTTAGTGGCATCACACAGAGCTCCCATATTTTCTTCCCAGAAGCACCCATAGGACTTCTAGTGTGTTAGTGGCATCACACAGAGCTCCCATATTTTCTTCCCAGAAGCACCCATAGGACTTCTAGTGTGTTAGTGGCATCACACAGAGCTCCCATATTTTCTTCCCAGAAGCACCCATAGGACTTCTAGTGTGTTAGTGGCATCACACAGAGCTCCCATATTTTCTTCCCAGAAGCACCCATAGGACTTCAATTGTGTGTTAGTGGCATCACACAGAGCTCCCATATTTTCTTCCCAGAAGCACCCATAGGACTTCTAGTGTGTTAGTGGCATCACACAGAGCTCCTATATTTTCTTCCCAGAAGCACCCATAGGACTTCAATTGTGTGTTAGTGGCATCACACAGAGCTCCTATATTTTCTTCCCAGAAGCACCCATAGGACTTCTAGTGTGTTAGTGGCATCACACAGAGCTCCTATATTTTCTTCGCAGAAGCACCCATAGGACTTCTAGTGTGTTAGTGGCATCACACAGAGCTCCTATATTTTCTTCTCAGCAGCACCCACAGGACTTCTAGTGTGTTAGTGGCATCACACAGAGCTCCTATATTTTCTTCTCAGCAGCACCCACAGGACTTCTAGTGTGTTAGTGGCATCACACAGAGCTCCTATATTTTCTTCCCAGAAGCACCCATAGGACTTCAATTGTGTGTTAGTGGCATCACACCGAGCTCCTATATTTTCTTCCCAGAAGCACCCATAGGACTTCTAGTGTGTTAGTGGCATCACACAGAGCTCCTATATTTTCTTCCCAGAAGCACCCATAGGACTTCAATTGTGTGTTAGTGGCATCACACAGAGCTCCTATATTTTCTTCCCAGAAGCACCCATAGGACTTCTAGTGTGTTAGTGGCATCACACAGAGCTCCTATATTTTCTTCTCAGCAGCACCCACAGGACTTCTAGTGTGTTAGTGGCACCACACAGAGCTCCTATATTTTCTTCCCAGAAGCACCCATAGGACTTCTAGTGTGTTAGTGCATCACACAGAGCTCCTATATTTTCTTCCCAGAAGCACCCATAGGACTTCAATTGTGTGTTAGTGGCATCACACAGAGCTCCTATGTTTTCTTCCCAGAAGCACCCATAGGACTTCAATTGTGTGTTAGTGGCATCACACAGAGCTCCTATATTTTCTTCCCAGAAGCACCCATAGGACTTCTAGTGTGTTAGTGGCATCACACAGAGCTCCTATATTTTCTTCTCAGCAGCACCCACAGGACTTCTAGTGTGTTAGTGGCATCACACAGAGCTCCTATATTTTCTTCGCAGAAGCACCCATAGGACTTCTAGTGTGTTAGTGGCATCACACAAAGCTCCTATATTTTCTTCTCAGCAGCACCCACAGGACTTTTAGTGTGTTAGTGGCATCACACAGAGCTCCTATATTTTCTTTGCAGAAGCACCCATAGGACTTCTAGTGTGTTAGTGGCATCACACAGAGCTCCTATATTTTCTTCTCAGCAGCACCCACAGGACTTCTAGTGTGTTAGTGGCATCACACAGAGCTCCTATATTTTCTTCGCAGAAGCACCCATAAGACTTCTAGTGTGTTAGTGGCATCACACAGAGCTCCTATATTTTCTTGTCAGCAGCACACATAGTACCTATAGTGTGTTAGTGTCAGCACCCATAGGACCTACAGTGTGTTGTGAGCACACATAGGAGCTCTATTTTTTATACTATATACACTACCGACTACAATGGCTGGAAGACCGCCAAGGAGAGGCAGAGCGTGCAGAGGCAAGAACACAGGGCAGGCAGGCTCTGTTTCTAGAGACAACAGTGCTGGCCGTGGACGTGGTCGTGCATCGTCATCAGCACGTGGCCATGGGACACGCTTGTCTTTGTTTTCGGCAGCTGGACATGTGGAGCCGCATCATGCTGAAGGCTTGGTAGAATGGATGACCAAGCCCTCCTCATCCTCCTCATCCTCTCTCACCCAGGCTCAGGGTACTGGCAGAGCACCTGCCAACGCGTACTCAATGGCATCATCAGCCACCACTTCCCTAGACCCATGTCCTCCTGAGGAGTCCCCCGAACTCTTTGAGCACAGTGTTGGGTACATGCTCCAGGAGGATGCCCAACGATTCGAAGGCTCGGATGATGATACCCAGCTTGAGGAAGTCAGTAGTGTGCGCGCAGAGAGAGGGGATGCTGAAGGACAGCAATCTGGCAGTACTGTTCCACCAGCTGCAGCTTACTGCCAGGTTTTCTCTAGTGGTGAAGAGGGAGGGGATGATGAGGTCACTGACTCCACGTGGGTGCCTGAAGGGAGAGAGGAGGAGGAGGAGGACGAGGAGGAGGAGGAGGATGCGGCGTCACATGTCCAACGAGTCAGGATGCCCCCTGGAGGCCAGCTAGAGGCCAGCACAGCAACTGTACCACACCGCAGAGCTCCGCCTGTGCAGGGCGCTGCCTCTGCACGTTATCAGAAAAGTTCTTTGGTGTGGGCCTTTTTTGAGACTAGTGCATCAGATCGCACCACTGCTATTTGCAATATTTGTCTCAAGAGTATCTCGCGTGGCCAAAACATCAGCCGCTTGGGCACCACAAGCATGCGCAGACATATGTCGACCTGCCATGCAGCTCGTTGGCAAGCACACATAAAAGACCCACACCAAAGAACAAAGCGGACCTCTCCTTGCTCCTCATCAGCTGGGATCTCCATCCCCACTACATCTTCAGTCCTCTCTGAAAGCTGCTCTGAGAGGACTGAAGGTGTAGAATTAGGTGTGTCACAACCAAGTACTTGCAGTACACCGACGTCCGATTGTAGCAGGCAAATTTCCCTTCCCCAGCTGCTGGACCGTCGAAAGAAGTACACTCCCAGCCATCCACATGCCCAGCGGTTGAATGCTAGCTTGGCTAAATTGCTAGCACTTCAACTGCTGCCTTTTCAGTTGGTAGACTCGGCCCCCTTCCGTGAGTTTGTTCAATGTGCGGTTCAGGACAGGGACGTTACCTTTCTTTCACGGCCCATTGGGTCACTCTATTGGCAGCTGGGAGGGATGCAGGACAAGGTGCAGTAGTGTTGGAGGTTGTTCCGCCACCACGCCTCCAAAATGCTACTACTGCTACTGGTTGTGACACACCTCTCTCCTCCACCCCCCTCCTCTTCTTCTTCCTCCAGTGCTCTGTCCTCAGAACCAGCGGTGCTCCGTAGGCGTACAAGGGGCTACGCAAGTACGCAGGCAAAAAGATGCCATGCCGTGCTTGCGCTGGTGTGTTTGGGGGACAGGAGCCACACTGGGCCAGAGGTTCTGGCAGCTCTGCAGGGGCAGGCCGAGAGGTGGTTGACGCCACGCCAGCTTAAGCCAGGAATGGTCGTTTCTGACAATGGCACCAACCTCCTCTCCGCCCTGCGACAGGGGCAGCTCACCCATGTGCCCCGTATGGCTCACGTCCTCAACCTGGTGGTGCAGCGGTTCTTGGGCAGGTTCCCAGGCTTACAGGATGTCCTGAGGCAGGCCAGGAAAGTCTGTGTGCATTTCCGCCGATCTTATAATGCCAGTGCTCGGCTGACTGAGCTGCAAAAGGAGCTGAACCTGCCCAAGAACCGCCTAATATGTGACATGCCCACCAGGTGGAACTCAACGTTGGCCATGCTGCAGCGACTGCACACGCAGCAGAGAGCCATCAATGAGTACCTTTGCGACTACGGCACCAGGACAGGGTCAGGGGAGCTTGGCTTTTTTTCCCCACGTCAGTGGAGCATGATCAGGGATGCATGCACTGTCCTCTCACCATTTGAGGAGGCCACGAGGATGGTGAGCAGTGACAGTGCATGCATCAGTGATGTACTGTGTCCACCTGTTGGAGCATACGCTGCGTGGGATAATGGACAGGGCACTTGAGGCAGAACAGAGGCAGGAATAGGAGGACTTCCTTGCCTCTCAAGGCCCCCTTTATCCGGACAGTGTTCCTTCTGTCCCACCCATCACACAGGAAGAGGATGAGGAGGAGGAGGAGGAGGATTGTGTGAGCATGGAGGTGGAGCCTGGCACTCAGCATCAGCAGCAGCAGTCTTTTAGGGATGATGTACAGTCCCAACAACCAGTGGACTTGTACGTGGCTGGGAGGAGGTGGCTGGGATCATGTCATCCTCAGTGACCCAGAAGACTCCGGACCGAATGACTCAGCTAACCTACGCTGCATGGCCTCCCTGATCCTGCAAAGCCTGCGGAAGGATCCTCGTGTTCTTCGGATCAAGGAGAGGGACCATTACTGGCTGGCCACTCTCCTTGATCCACAGTACAAGGGTAAGGTTGCGGACCTTATCTTGCCTTGCCCCTCCCTATGTTCTCCAAAAAGCTTAAAAATAGATTTTTTGGGGATGGAGCTACACTTCATAATGTACCTGTTCAGATTCTACTTAAGAACAAACCTACAGTCCGTGTCTTGTTTGCACCACCTATATACTGCTGTTCAGAGTATATAGGGTTGTAGGTATAGGGTTTTATTTTGGGTGCGGGGTCCCCCTTAATATCCATACAAGACCCAAAGGGGCTGGGGTGGGGGGGGGGGGGGATGGGGTAGCCATGCCATTTTTCACAAGGATTTTCAGCCATATGGCGGCCAGGACAAGACATGACATTAAAGCCGCAAGTGGTTTTAAATGGCTTCTTTTTTTCCTTTACAAATTCATTTTGTGCAAGGACAGTTCTAAACACGGGAAACACATGCCACTTCACAGGCATACTTTAGACACCCCCCCCAGGTACCATATTTAAAGGAAAATTTCACTTTTTTTTTTTTCACTTTATGCATCATTAAAATGACTGCTCCCGAAAAAACGTTAGTTTTTAAAAGTTCTTTTTGCATTGATATATGTCCCCTGGGGCAGGACCCGGGTCCCAAAACCTGTTTTATGACATTAACATGCATATTGGCCGTTGTAATTAGCAATTTTGATTTCGAACGTTCGCGTCCATTATAACGAATAGGGTTCGAAAATTCCCGCAAACTTTCGGTCCGTTCGAAGGTTCTGGTGCGAACCGAACCCGGGGGTGTTCGGCTCATCCCTAGTCACGATATATGAGAATATAATTCACGATACTATTCACAGTAGACACGTAGCATTCAGTCACATTGAGTGGTGTCTTCTCAATCTTTAGCGCAGCTCCCTTCCTTTTTCTTTCCCATGGGGGTGTACACATGCTGTGGCTGCAGCTGGAGGTGTACCCAGGGTGAATGGGGCTGCACTGCAACTACCCCGCAACTGTGTGCATTGCCTCTGAAAAGCGATCCGAGCATGGATTGCTTTTCAGAGGAGCAGCAGTTCTTGCTGATATCACAAACAAGCCCTGCAAAAGCAGTTTTGATGGTACATAAATAGGTGGGCAGGGTTAAAATTAAGATACATACAGACACATGTACACAAACATGTATACATTCACACATACAGACACATGCACACATACAGACACAAATATACACACACACACACACAGGGGAGGGCTGGCAGCCTTAGGCCTGCATACCTCTCAACATTTGAACTTCAGAATGATGGACACTGGAGGAGGGAAAAGATCTGCGGCGCACAGCGTGCCAGCGTAAAATGTGAGCATGGCTAATGCCCGTACACACGGTCGGATATTCCGATGGAAAAAGTCTGATCGGATTATGTTGTCGGAAAATCAGATCGTGTGTGTGCTCTAGCGGGCTTTTTCCGTCATAATTTCCGACTGAAAATTTTTTAGAGCAGGATCTCAAATTTTCCGGCAACAAAATCCGATCTGACTTTTTCTGATCGTGTGTCGAGAATTCCGACGGACAAAGTGCCACGCATGCTCAGATCAAATTACGAGACCAAAGCTATTGGCTACTAGCCTCTACGTAGTTCCGTTGTACGCAAAGAACGTCACCACATTCGGAACGATCGGATTTTCCGACAACTTTGTCCGACCGTGTATATGCAAAATCCGTCGGAAAAAATCTGACGGATTTTGTGGTCGGAATTTCCGACCGTGTGTACGGGGGCTAAGTGCTTAGCAATGGAAGGGGCTCAAGGGATGTGGTTAAACAAGAACTTCATTAACCACTTCAATACCAGGCACTTTCGCCCCTTCCCGCCCAGGACAATTTACACTGTACCCAAACTAATTTTTTATCATTTATCAAAAGAGCTTTCTTTTGGTGGTATTTGATCACCTCTGTGTTTTTTATTTTTTGCTAAACAAACTAAAAAAGAACAACATTTTAGAAAAAAAAAATTTTTTTCTTCGTTTCGGTTATACAATTTTGTTTTCTCCTTCATTGACGGGCACTGATGGGCACTAATGAGTTGGCACTATTAAGGTAGCACTGATGGGCACTGATGAGGATGCACTGATATGTAGAATTGATGGGCACTGATATGCAGCACTGATGGGCACTGATAGGTGGCATTGATGGGCACTGACTGGCGGCACCGATGGGCACTGACTGGCAGCTGTGATGGGCACTGACATGCGGCTGTGATGGGCATTGACAGGCGGCACTGATTGGCAGATAGGCGGTACTGATTGGCACTGACAAGTGGCACTGATGAAAAAACAAGGAAGGACTTGGGGTTCACCAACCCCCGGGACTTTAAAGGTGTCAAGAACAAATAATAATAATGATAAACATGGGTATTAAATAATATCCATAAAAATATTTTTATTGCTGTACAAATTCATTTGAGAACATTTAAAATGCATTTCCATATAACGTGGAAAAACAACACAATGGTCAGTATTAATATGTCAAAACAATTATGCTGACAATTTTTTCTTTATACCACTCAACATGTTTCGCTCTTCAGAGCTTCATCAGGAGTTTTTTTCTTGGAGTAAAGAATACGATACACTGAAATTAGATAAAACACTATAAACAATACATAACAGTAGTAGAATGTGTACAAAAAGTAATGATAAACTCACACATGTATATATATATATAGAGAATATACACATGCATGTAATAAAGATACAATCAAGAAAAATGTATTATATACATGTATCACAAAAACATGATCACATAAAGTATTTAGCTGAAAATATATATAGTGTCCAACAGATGTCTTACCATTATCCTAAGAAACATCACCTGGACATAACCAGGAACCATAAATGTTAAATGGAAACAATCAGTATTGAATTCGCAGGTGAACAGCTATATACAGAAGGCAGTGAATATCTCATCCAATCAACCAAAGCCCTTGTTAACCATTCAGGACAGCAGGGGGATGCAAAGCACTTGGCTCAACACTACGGATGAGAAAAATATATAAACTAGATCAATAAATTGATATATTGTATCAAAAGTGAAATCAATCACATTCTGAATCACAGATTATTGGGAAATGGTTAATAATTGAACCCAATAGAAGGAGATTCTCACCTACAGCCCCTAATTAAGGATGGCGTCGTCTCTTAGTTGAAATGCATACAGGACATAAAGGCTCATAATATGTGCCCAATAGCCACCAATCTAGATAGGGATGAATAATATCCTAGTTTAGCGTCATTTGAAATTAATAAAGATGCTCAGCACAAAGTGTAGGCAACATAGCCCAGGAAAGCTTTGGAAAGATAAATAATAGTACCTGCAATATATCCGGCAGCAAAGATATACCGCAAAGAAGCAATATGATCCTCCACGGACGCTCGCCGGAATCAGACTGGTAGTGGCCACGGCCGCACTCTTATACACCTCTCGACCCGGCACCGTCTGACATCACTGCCGGTCACGGACAACCAATAAGGTAAGCCTCATGACGCGAGCTCAGTAGGCGGTCCTCAGTGCATGGCACCAAAATGCGCCATTGTAACCACCGCTCATGCGCAGATGAAACTTTACGGAGAGCAGTGTACCGCTCAAGCCATCATGAAGCCGCAGGCGCCATCTTAACTGAGGGCTAACGAAACTAAGCAATCAGACAAAGTGGGACCTCAAGTACTGGTAGACAGAAGGTAAACCGAACATACACCTTGAGAGCCTGCAGTCAATTGGAGCATAATAACCTTTAGGGCTCCAAGCAAATCAGTGGAGGATTAACCACCAATAAGCCAGGTAACCGGGGTGTCCGTGCTGGCCACAATGGAAAAACTAGGGCCAGGATAGAAAATGGAGTGAGAAACACACTGCTGAATACACTCTCTAATATAAGGAATTTCAGTGGTAAACGAACATGTATCAAATTATAATAAATTTGAAAATGGTAATATACATCTGCTGGACAGTAAAAAGCACAAATAGTCGCATAGACACATGAGTTTGTTGTACAATAACAACGACAATGAAAACAAACGACGAAAACAAATCAAAACATGGACAAACAAAAAATCTAAGGAGATGCAAACAAAGCAAAAAATAACAGAAAATAATAAAATATAAAAATAAATAATAAAGTTATATTTTAATATTTTTAATGAGTAAACTGTGTCAATTCTAATTATAGAAAACATTTAAAGCTGAATGCATCGTTTAGGCCGGGATACTGTAATGCTGACAATTCATGTATCCACCTAGCCTCGCGCTGTAACAGCAATTTATTGTGGTCACCCCCTCTGGGGCCAGGTGCAATATGCTCCAAGGCATAAAAGTGCATCTTACTGCTGTCAAAATTGTGATGCATACCAATGTGACGGCTAATCTGTGTTTCCATCCGTTTTTTGTGAATTAGTGATACATGATCACAAATTCTGAAATAAGGGACGTGTAGCGAAGGAGCTCCTCCTAGGTCTGGGAAACGACCTGCAGCTGACCACAATGAGCTACAGATGATCCCCACCTACCCTCCCTAAGCCGACGATATGCTGCTCTGACCACAGCTGAAGGACACATCTTTTCAACCTCTCTGCAGCTTAGCTTGCTGGCTGGCGGTAAGCGCAAATAGCGGTGAAAAGGCTCCAAGAAAAGCGCTGGGATATAATCCCAAGAGAGACAGAAAAAGTTCCCAGCGATCTCTTACCTGCAGTGATGGGAACGAGGCGTCCCCAGAGTGCGGACTAAAGACCCCCCTTCGGCCGAAGCCGGGATATACCGAACGGGATACACGCCATACAAACCGTGTGGATTCGACGGCCCGTCGCACGCGGAGATACCAAACTGCCTGGGAAGGTAACACAACAGACCAATGTTGCAGCAACCACCGCTGTGAAGACTACATAAAGCGGAGGTCTCCACAGGGAATCCCTAGAGTGACTGTGCAGGACTAACGGAACCAGCAGATAAGTACCCCATCTCATATACCCTACAGACTAAAGGTAAAGCGGAGGGGACCGACAAAAAAACCTCATTTTTTTCCTTTTTCTTTTTCCCTTTGGATATGTGCTATGGCATAAAAACTGAAAAGGAATAACTGTATAATAAAGGGTATTAAGGGCATAAACGTCACGTCACTCTAGTGGGACCTACACTGTAGTGGGACCTACAGAAACCAGCAGAAAAACACCCAAATATAACCCTCCTGTAGAGAGAAAGACCTCACCGTAAAAGGGTTAAATAATTAATTACATAACTGTACAGAATACCCATTAAAGATATTCCTGGTATATCTGATAAACCTTGCTGACAGTTAACAAAGAATACAGAGTACAATAAAGAGTTTTGAAAAGAAAGGAAAAAAAAAAAAAAAAAGGGGAAGTTTAACCTAATGAAAAATGGACGGCTAAAAAAGGATTTAAATTGGGGGTGAAGATAGTGCAACCCGGGAGATACCTCCCCACCAGACAGATTAAAAAAGTTATAAGAAAGACCCCTACAACTACCCAAGAGAACATTCCATATATATATAGAATATATGATCAGTGGAATATACACTTCTCTTGAGAGGAAAAGGTTTTTTTTTTTTTTTTTTTTTTTTTTTGGTTGTTTGCTTTCCATCTACTACTTTGAAACAGATAAAAACTCTATAAGGATGCCACCAAAAAGTACACACACTCAGAAAACAAAGAGAGGATCCACAGGTGGAACAACAAAAAATCAGATTAAGCCACAATCTGCACAGAACTCAGATATAAAGGGGTTTTTCAAACAGCCATTAATATCGCCACAACAAGACGCAGAGACTTCCACTGAATTGCATTTTGCTTCACCCAGTATGAGCCCAGAGCTCCCACTCAACAATAGCCCCACAGGGAGTACACAATATCCCATAATGGACACAACGAGACCAACAAACAATCCCAACTGGGACATACAGACACACTTAAAATCACTACCAACTAAAGAGGATATGGATAATTATGTCTATAGATTAGAGACTACATATAAAGAGCAAATAAATTCATTGAAGGTATCCTTAATAGACACCCAAGAGCATATGAATATCATAGATGCCAAAATCCTGACGATCGACCAGAAAACACTTACCCTGGAAGAAAAAATAATAGAACACGATCGATTAATAAAACAAATAAGAGATTCAACAGATGAACTCGAGAATAAGAATAGACGTAATAATATAAAAATAAGAGGACTTCCAGAATCAGTAGACACCGAGAATCTGAAACAAATATTACAACATATATTTAATATTTTATTACAACAACCTGAGACAACAGCAATAGAGATCGATCGAGCACACAGAATTCAAGGACCCAGAGATCCCAATCAAACGAGACCTAGAGACATAATATGTAGAATACATTTTTTTCAAACCAAAGAAAATATAATGATAGCAGCAAGAACACAAAGGGAATTCAAGTATGAGGGAGCTCAACTTATATTCTTACAAGATCTATCTAAACATACATTAAATAAGAGAAGAGCGGTGAAACCACTACTGGAGCTATTGAGAGAGAAGGGATTCCTTTATAAATGGGGATCCCCCTTTCAAGTAATAGTGTACCAAGAAGGCCAGAAGACGGTGTTTCGGAGTATTGAAGATCTACAAGAATTCCTCAACCATTTGGGACTCCCTCTGATAGAACTGCCCTTGTGGGCCCAGATATATTAAATCTCTTCAGAATGAAATGAGGGGGAAAGAGAAGGGAAAGAGATACATAATTTCCCCCCTTCTCCCCCCTTTTTTTTTTTTTTTTTTTTTTTTTTTGTTCCCCCTCTCCTTCTTTTTCCGGAGAAGGGGGAGATGGGAGGGTGAGGGGAGGGAGAAAAGAGGGAGGTTTAGGAATAGGGTACAAACAGTAACCATCACAATATACACTGCAGATATGTAATAGATAAAGAGGAAACAATGTTAATATTAGAAGTGATCAGGGAAAGACCAGAATCATTTGAGTATGAATAGGGGCACAAAAATTTTTTTTTTTTTTTTTTTTTTGAAACACATCACATAACTTTACCATATCTACACAAGGACTCACATTTTTGGGGGCGGACATAGGACCGGGGAGGGAAAGGTAGAAGGGAAAGGGATACACCGATCACATGCCTGTACACTAATATTATATACACACGACACGGACACACCAGACACAATTTATAATCTATTACTTACACACACATCTCTAGAAGAGGGGGAAATGGAACGAGGGAGGAGAACAAGGGGGATTGGGGAGATTCCAAAAGAATTGGCCTCCCCTCCCCCCTATGTGCTCCCCCCCCCTTTTAATTTTTATTTTTTAATTTTTTAAAAAATTATTTATTTATTTTTTTTTTTTTTTTATTAAAAATTTTTTTTTTTTTTTTTTTTTTATATAAAATTTTTTTTTTTTTTTTTTTTTTTTTTTTTTTATATTAATATATTTTTAAATATAATATGTCAGAATATAATGAAAATATGATAAAAATGTATAAATTGTAATGTACCTGAAAAATGGACACTTATGAGCTGTGGGCCTTTGGGAAATTGGTTTGCCCCCATTGGATACAATTGATTCAATCTTCCTCTGCCCTCCAAAAAAAAACGACCCTCTGCGGAGGGGAGGGAGTGGGTGGGGTGGAGGAGAGAGAGAAAATTTCCTCCCCTTTTTTTCCTCTAGGTTTTTTTTTTTTTTTTTTTTTTTTTTCCTTTTTCCTTTCCCTCTCCTTTTCCTCCCTTCTCTCTCTCCTTCTCTCTCTGCCCACTCTATCCCCACAACGAAGAGCAGAGGAAATAAACTGTATAGATTATGCACCAATAAACCACATTGTATCCATGGGAAACAACCCAAATACCAATCTGCAATAATGGAATAACAGAATGGAAAAGACGTATATATACCACATAAACTGTCGGCTTTCAAATATAACTTCAAAGGTGAGGGGGGAGGGGGAGGGGAAGAGGATAGGAGAACAAACATAAGTAACACAATAATAATAGCTCATGAAGGTGATAAATAAGATGTAGGATTAAAATACCCATTAAAATCCTACATTATTTAAACTAAACTATTCCCAGACCAGGGACACGTCCTAACCCTAAGGAAATCCCTATATACCCCCAAATAGGGAACTTACATTGTAAGGGTAGACTCAACGAGTCATTTAGAGAATGATAAAGTATGAAAGTTTAAATTATAAGTGAGTAGAACACCAAAGAGCACTTGACTCTTAGTACGAGTGAATGTGAACTACAGAAGAGAAGCTTTTTTTAAAAGAATAAAAAATATTAATTTTTTTTTTTTTTTTTTTTTTTTCTCTCTCCCTTCCTTCTTTCTTCTTTTTCTTTTCTCTCTCTCCTTCCTTCTCCCTCTTCCCCTCTCCCCCCCCCCCCTTTTGCTCTCTTCCTCTTCCCTCCTCTAGACCCCCTATTGTCGAAATATGACAGCTATTAAAGTTTGTTCTTTCAATACAAGGGGACTAAATGTAGCATCTAAGAGATCACAAATCTTATATTCTCTCCAGAAACAAAATGTAGGAATTATTCTCTTCCAGGAAACGCACTTCCGCACAAATCAACTACCAAACATACAGAATAGACAATATCCCAACTGGTATCACGATACATACCCATATTCAAAATCCAGAGGGGTCTCAATAGTAATTCATAACTCAATACCTCATCAGGTTTTAGAAAAATGGACAAGTCGAGAGGGCAGAGCACTATTGCTAAAGCTGAATATATACGGACAGATATACACTTTTATTAATATCTATCTACCAAATATAGATCAAATTAAAACAGGCATTCAACTACTAACAAAGATGATGACTAAAGCAGAAGGGACAATCATAATTGGAGGAGACTTCAATTTTGTTCTAGATCGAAATATGGATACCACATCAAAGACAGGACCTCAAAAGAAAAGTGAGAAAAGAGCATTTGGAGGGCTGCTGGAGCAGTGCCAACTGGTGGATGTATGGAGAGTGGCGGGTCCAAGTATGGAGGACTGTACATGTTGCTCCCGGGTGCACGATGCATGCCATGGACTGGACTGCTTTTTGGTGGGCTCCTCGGCGGTTGCGGCGGCCTCTGCCCCCGGGGTGGGGAGTTTCATGTGGTCGGACCGTGCACCCATCTACCTAACTATGGATACAGTGGATGGGGGTATGCCTAGAGGTACATGGAAATTGAATGATGGTTTGCTGTTTGATGAGTCCTGTGGAGCTGAGGTTGCTTCCGCGATGTTGGGCTTTGCATCGGACCACATGGAAGACGGTGCATCGCTCCCAAATCGGTGGGAGGCCCTTGAATGTATAGTGAGGGGCCTCTTTGTTAAACATGGGTCTAGATTGGAGAAGGTGAGGAACGGTAGGTTGAAGGAATTGATACGGGAAGTTTCGGCATTGGAGGAACACCATGGACAGAGTGCGACACGAGAAACATTGATGGTCCTCTCGGATGGGAGAGTGGAGTTGAGAGCGGTGTTGAATGGGCAGTCGCTTCGAATTGGAGACGGAGGTCGCGCCCTATATTGCCGTCAAGAGAATAGACCAGGTGGGATATTGGCTGGAGCTTTGGGGCAACGAACGGGAACTGCATCGATTCCCGGGGTTGGAGCAGACTCGGGGGAACTGACGTGTGGTCCCAGGGGGATTGTGGAGGCTTTCCATACATTTTACTCTGGGTTGTATGGCCTACCTAGCCGACTGACGGAGCGGAACCTGGAGGACCTTGACCAGGGGGTGGGGCAATGCATGACAGGGGCCCCGATGCCGCCACTGCCTGGTGGCGATGTGGAACGGCTTGAGAGTGAGTTCTCAGAGGCGGAAATGCAAATGGTGATAGACTCACTGACAATAGGTAAAAGCCCAGGGCCTGACGGATTTACCCCACGCTTTTATAAATTATACAAAGACCTGCTTATCCCAGTTTTAAAACGCACATTTAACTCTGTATCTATAGCTCAGCCATTTGTATCACAAAGTATGCAGGCATATATATCTCTCATACCCAAACCCGATAAAGACCATACACTATGTGGAAACTATAGACCGATCTCCCTGACGAATATAGATCTCCGAATCTACTCTAAAGTTATAGCCAATAGGCTTACCCCTAAACTACCAACAACGATACATTTAGACCAAGTAGGATTCGTGGAGGGAAGAGAAGCGAGAGATAACACCCTTAAAACTTTGACATTACTCGAATATGCGAAAAGACACGCCATCCCATCCTGTCTATTGGCAGTAGACGCTGAAAAAGCGTTCGACAGGGTGGGATGGCGATTCTTTGAAGAGACATTGAAACAATGGGGACTGGGCCCTAGATTATTAGAAAAGATTCTGGTTCTATATCAGAATCCAACGGCCAAAATTCGAGCAAATGGGGAATTATCAGACACGATAACAATACGAAACGGAACCAGACAGGGATGTCCCTTATCCCCACTGATATATGTTTTAACTATGGAACATCTGATGACAGCAATCCGGATAAATAAGGATATACAAGGAATTAGAATAAAAGATCAGGAATATAAACTCTCAGGATACGCAGATGATCTATTATTATATATTACAAACCCCATAGTGACGCTACCCAATCTAATAAAAGAATTCAAACGCTTTGCTGAAGTTAGTAACTTCAAAGTTAATTATAATAAAACGGAAGCCTTAAACATTTCACTTACTACAAACACTGTTGATACTCTTAAAAGGAATTTCTCTTTTAAATGGCAAAATAGTACTATTAAATACCTAGGAATATTTATCCCCAATGACATCAGAAAACTCCAAGAAAACAACTATGTCCCACTAATACAAAAAATAACGAAACTACTTCAAAACTACAACAAAGGGATTTTCTCTTGGACAGGGCGTATAAATATTATAAAAATGGACATACTTCCCAAAATACTATATATATTCCAAACAGTTCCAATATTTCCCCTCAAAAACATATTGAATACTCTACGAAAACTGATAGGCAGCTTCATCTGGGCGGGTAAACCAGCAAGAGTCAGCAGGGAAACACTTATAAGATCTAAAAAAGACGGGGGTTTGGCTCTTCCGGATTTATCCACATACCTTAAGGCATCCCTGATCACTAGGATTCTGGATTGGTTTCATAATAAAGGAACTAAACAATGGGTGGAACTAGAGGAAGAAATTATGAATATAAATTTAAAAATACTACCATGGATAAAAAAAGAGAATAGACCATTAAGACAAGAAATGCCATTTTTGATTGAAGCAACACTGAAAACATGGGACGGACTGATGAAAAGGGGAATAGGGTCATCATATATAGGCCCAATGACACCCCTCTTCGGCAATCCCGATTTCCCCCCAGCAAATGAATCCAGAACCTTTTTAAAATGGGAGAAAAAAGACAACATCAGAATAGTACAAACAATGGAGAACAAAAAACTTATTCGACTAGAAGACATGGGTAGAGAACATGCACACAAATGGATACAACACAGACAGCTTCAGGAATATATAAATACTCTTGAGAAAACAGGAATACTGGACAGAACACCCACAACATTGGAAACATTATTATTACAAGAACAAAGACCCATACATAATCTCTCCAATATATATAAATATTTAATTTCAAACAGTAACACACAAGAGTTAAAGTATGTAAGAAAATGGGAACAGGAGATGGAAGAGGCCATACCCAGAGAGAAATGGGACAAAGCTATTTTACTAACACACAAAATGTCTCTATCCAATAGGCATCAGGAAAGAAACTACAAATTACTAGTGAGATGGTATAAATGCCCAATTGACCTGTATAAAATTAATGTAGAAAATGATAGCACCTGTTGGAGATGTCAAAAAGCAACCGGGACTATGTCACATATCTGGTTTTTATGCCCAAAGGTGTACATATTCTGGGAAAAAATATTTAAGATATATAGCGAGATGACAGATATAAACATACAACCAGAAATAAAGATCGCTATTTTATCAATGATACCAGGTACGATCAAAAAGATAAGAAAAGGGATACTAAAACACTGTTTAACCGCAGCTAGAACAGTAATAGCAAGGAAATGGAAAAACAATATAGCACCCTCAATTGAGGAATGGATCATAGAAATGGATGATATGCGTTCACTGGAAGAGAGGATTATAAAGGAGGAGGATCCCAAAGATCACATAAACGAAACTTGGCAAAAATGGAAAGACTATAGGATGTCGTCCTTATTGCTGCGGACGATATGAGAGGGAGAGGGGAGGAGGGAGGATGGGAGAGACCTGGTCAAAATCCTTTATTTTTTTTTTTTTTTTTTTTTTTTTTTTTTTTTCTCTCTCTTTTTTCTTTTTTTTCTCTACTGGACACTAATATGAATGAAGAGAGTATGATAGATTGTTTGATAAGTTTTAATGACATATGATGGGGAGAAAGAATGAAAGTAATAGCAACCATATATAACTAACACGCAAAAGTACAGGAATAAGAAACTATGGAGTTATAAACAGACACAACTGTAAATGCCTGTATAATACATGTAACTGCAAAGTTTTATGTTTGTTAAGATGTGAAAATGGAAATAAAGTAAGATTTGAAACAAATTCTGAAATAAAAGGGCCTCTTTGTTTTTCCAATATAGTACGCATCACATTGTCACGTATCTGGTTGGAGTCTGAAGTGACGAGGTCGGCCTCCCTTGTATCTCCAACCCGGGTCCCGCTAATGATGGTGACAAGGGAAAGGAGGAACACGAGTGCCTGCAGATGTAGCCCTGGATGCTTGAGGTAGATGCTGCGACTTTGGAGATGCAGGAAGTCGCAGCAGGTCGATGACAGCTTGGAGCCAAACAGGAGACAGGAGCGTAGTCACAGGAATAGCCAGGTTCGGAAGCAGGCGGGCAGCAAGGTACCAAATCATCAGGCAGGAGCAGGGTCAAATCAGGAAGCCGAAGTCAGGAGCCAGTAGTCAGAGACAGAGGAGAATCTAAAAACAAGGTCAGGACAAGCCAGGGGTTCAGCAACGGAGATCAGACAGTCAATGGCAAGAAAACACAAGGAACGGGTACAGGAACAGCTGAAGATCGGTCAGCATCTGCTACAAGTCAGCGCGCTCCTCAAATAGGCTGTCTGGCACCAAAGGGGTGCGCTAGTGCGCACCTACGAGTGCGCGCACGCACATTAGCGCACACATTGGCGTGCACATTAGCCGCATACACTGGCGCACGCATTGGCGCGCGCGTTAGCACGCCCGCGATTAGTATAGTCTCTTATGCGCGCATGCATGCGCATATGCGCCTGTAGCGCAACAGTAGTTTTTTTACATTGCCCCCTCTTTACGGGCAGCCTCGGGATGCCCCTCAGGGGCTTCTTTTCTGGATGGCGTTGAAAAAAGGCTCCTACCTTTTGTGGGGCATGTACATCAGAGGCTGGTTCCCACGAATTGTCCTCGGGGCCATAGCCCTTCCATTTGATCAAAAACTGTGTTTGGTCATTCCTGGTTCTGCAATCAAGCACAGCTTCAACTTCAAATTCCTCGCTGCCCTCAACAAGCAGAGGAGGAGGGTTTTCCGGATCCTAGTCAGGAAAAGGGTTGGGTACTGTTGTCTTCAATAAAGAAATATGAAAAACAGAGTGAATCTTTAGGTTCTTTGGTAAGATTAGTTCAAATGCCACAGAGTTGATCCTCCTCTTTACAGAGAAGGGGCACAGGAATTAAGGACCAAGTTTCTTGGAGGGACACTTAAGCTTCAGATTTGCAGTGGACAACCAGACCTTGTCCCCTGGTTTCAGATTCAAGTTATCCCTCCTCTTATCAAAAAATCTTTTGTTGTTTGCCTGAGCCTTGGAGATGGTATCCTGAAGCAATTTGTTGTTGGAGTTGAACAAACTCAATCTATCTTGTACAGCGGGCACAGAAGATTCTACAGGTATTTCAGGTAAAAAGGAAGGATGATATCCATAATTAGCGAAGAAAGGTGTTTGTCTAGTGGCCAAATGGGTGGAATTATTGTACGCAAATTCCGCTAGCGGAAGAAGCGGAGACCAATCGACCTGGGAGAACGAGGAGAAACAACGCAGTTATTGTTCCAAGGTTTTGTTGGTTCTCTCCATCTGCCCATTTGTCTGCGGATGGTAAGCAGAGGACAGACGGAGTTCAATGTTCAGGGCTTCACACAGAGATCTCCAAAATCTGGAAGTGAATTGAACCCCTCGATCAGAGGTGATATTGTCGGGGATTCCATGTAGTCTCACTATCTCTCGGATGAATAGGGAAGCAGTCTCTGCGGCAGAAGGGGTTTCTTGTAAGGGTACAAAGTGTGCCATCTTGGTCAGACGGTCGACCACAACAAATATGGTGGTAAAGTTCTAAGATGGAGGGAGCTCAACAATGAAATCCATGGATATCATGCTCCATGGTTTCTTAGGCACAGGAAGACATTCCAATAGTCCCCAAGTCTTGGCTCGATCAGTCTTACTGCGTTGACAGATCACACAGGATCTGACATACCTTTTACAGTCCTGTATTAAATCTGGCCACCAAAAAGAACAGGAAACTAGATCTGTACTCTTGCGAATTCCAAAGTGGCCCGCCAAGGGATGATCATGGCAACGCTTCAGGACAGAGACTCTAAACTGCTCCGGGGGCATTGCAGAGGCCGAAGGGCATGACCAAGTATTCAAAATGCCCAAAACTTGTCCTGAAGGCTGTCTTCCATTCGTCTCCCATTCGTCTCCCTTCCTGATTCGCACTAAATTGTAAGCACCTCTCAAATCGAGCTTGGAGAATACTTGTGCCCCTCGCAGTCTTTGGAACAACTCAGGAATTGATGGAAGCGGGTACCGGTTCTTGATAGTTATCTTATTAAGATCACGGTAATCTATGCAGGGTCTCAAGGAATGATCCTTATTCTCCACGAAGAAGATACCGGCCCCTGCTGGAGAGGAAGAGGCCCGAATTAACCCTTTTTCCAGGCTTTCGTCAATGTACTTGAGCAGGGCCCCCAGTTCGGGTTCCGAGAGAGGGTAAATTCGGCCGAAGGGAATCTCCGCTCCTGGTAAAAGTTCAACGGGACAATTGTAAGTCCAGTGGGGAGGAAGAGTATCAGCATTTTTCTTATTTGCTACGGGTACTAACTTCATAGTTTCGGGGTCAGAGTGGATACTGTGGAGAGGAGCAGGGTTAACAGATTTTTCCGGGTGGCAATGTCTCTGACAGTAATTGGAAGAGAAGGAGACTTCTCCAGTGAGCCAGTCAATACAAGGGTTATGGGCCCTCAGCCAAGGTAGTCCCAGGATAATAGGGAACATGGGGGAGGTTATGACATCCAAACGGAGAAGCTCCTGATGTTCCGAGGAAGTCTGGCAGAGAATGGGTAAAGTCTCTTGAGTCACTGGCCCAGACTTAAGACCAGAGCCGTCTGCGAGATGCACAGTAAATCCCTGCCCCTTGGTGCATACAGGCAGTTGATGTAGGGTAACAAAGGCAGAGTCCACAAAGCAACTGCAGGCTCCAGAATCTATGATTGCGGTTACAAGAATAGTCCTTCCCGGTAACTGGAGTTGGAGCGGAAGAGGGAGATGTAGCAGATCCCTCCCAGGAAGATGCATCATGTGAGGCAGTGTAGGAGCGACCTTGGCAGGTCTTATAGAACAGGTCTGAATGAAATGGCCTGCCACTCCGCAGTAAAAGCACAGTCCATCATGTAGTCGCCGGAGGCATTCTGAAGAAGACAGGGGTGGTCTGGAAAAACTTTTACGGGGAGATTCAAGGTGCGCCTTATTTTTGTGGAGGACTCTTGGCGTTCTGGAAGAAAGTGTAGAAACAGATGTAATCACTCTTGGGGTCGTAGGTGGCTTGGTATTTGCTTTCTCAGATTGCCTTTCACGCAGCCGACAGTCAATGGAAATTACAAGGTGGATCAGATCTTCCAGAGGAGAGGGTACCCCTACGATTAGTAGGGGTCTAGTAGGGGCCCGCGATTAGTATAGTCTCTTATGCGCACATGCGTGCGCATATGCGCCCGGAGCGCAACAGTAGTTTTCTTACACACATTCACATTGCATGATGTAAACTATACCAATGGATTGACAAGTAACTGAAAACTTTGGTTTAAGAAGCCGGCCAGTTGGAAGAACAATTGAGAGATCAGCCCAGATAAATTTGTAAAAATTGCAAGTATGACAGGGTCTAGTGCCCCTTTTAGAGTTGCTAAGGGAATCCACCCTGGGGTCATAGTGGCTGCAAACCAAATTGTCCTTTAGGGATTGGAATGCCTAAAAGTAATTTCTGGGTGGGGTTTTAGGTGTTTAGATATTTTTTCATCACTCATGAGGCGGCACCAATATTTATTTAGAATATTTCTAACTTGTTGATGTTGTCCTGAAAAAGTTGTTATCAGGCGTACCCCAGATGTTGATTCACGTTTTTTTGAGTCATGAATGAGAGAGACCCTATTCTGCATTTTAGCCTTGGCATATGCCTTTTTGAGGCATTTATGGCTGTATCCCCTTTGCCGCAGGCACACCTGCAATAAGCGTGCCTGAGTTTCAAAGTCAGACTCTGAACTGCAACTGCGCCTGACGTGCAGATATTGTCCATAGGGGACACTAGCCACCAGATGGGAAGTAGCTGCATGTAACAATGAGTTACCGGCAGAGGGCTTGCGGTATAGTTTAGTGCCCACAGTACCATCTTGACTGACCACAATCACCACATCGAGAAAAGTGAGTCTATGCTGATTAAACTCATGGGTAAAGTTAAGATTGTAATGATTAACCTTCCTTTTTTTTTTTTTTTTTTTTTTTTTAAAACACAAGAGCCTCCCTGGTACCAAGCCAAATAAAGAAGATATCAATCAATGAATCTACGCCACAAGGGGATCAACTCAAATGATGACTGCATATCTTCATTGAAAAACAGGTCTTGTTCCCACTCCCCAGGTACAAGTTGGCATAGGAGGGGGCACATTTAGTGCCCATGGCCACCCCCTGTACCTGGAGGTAGTGGGACTCGCCAAAAAGAAAAATATTATTCGACAAAATGAATTTAAGTAAATCCAATATAAACTGGTTGTAATCCTTGGACACTTCCTGATTTTGTTTAATGAAGCTACCAATAACATCCAACTCCAAGTCATGGGGGATGGAGTTATATAGTGCCTCAACATCCAAGGAGACAAGCCAAGAGCCCTCTGGAATTACAATTCCATCAAGCACCCTCAGCAGGTCCCTTGTGTCCTGTATTTATGACACTAGGCTCTCAACATGAGGCCTTAGAAAGTCATCAACGAATTGACTCGCCCTCTCTGTTAACGACCCATTGCCAGAGACAATGGGTCGACCTGGTGGTTTAGATGGGTGTTTGTGTATTTTTGGGAGAGCATATATATCGTCAGTGTTCTAGGAGCAGAAGTGTTGAGGAACTCCCAAGTGGATTTAGTAATCAAGTCTGAATAATAGGCTGATGCAATTAGTTGTTGATATTGAGTAATGGTTATGGCCAAGTGACTAGAAGATACTTTCCGATACTATTCCTTGTTGGACAAGATATGCATAATCATGGTCTCATACTGATGATTATCCATAATGACCAAGTTCCCCCCCCCCCCCCCCTTGTCGGATGGCTTAATAACTAGAGTCTTGTTTTTTTTTTAAAGATTTTAGAGCTTCAATCTGAGATGGAGTAAGATTAGATTTTGACTTGTCCTTCCATTTGGTGTTAGTAATTTCTTTCGTTACCTGACTAAGGAAAGCCAAAACATTTGGGTTTCCCTGGAGAGGAGGAAAATTACGTGATTTTAACTTATAATCTTTGGGTTTGGAAGTGACAGGTGATTTGAGAGAAGGAACAAACGAGGGATGAAAAGGTGGAGGTGATGGAGATAGGGGAGGCAGGAAATAGGATAGGTAGCATCAATAGAGGCAAGATTGTCTGCCTCACAACAATCAGTTGCATCTATACCACCCTCATCCCATAGCTCCATCAGCTCCTCCAGGGCCTTTATATCATCAATGGTCATCTGTGGAACAGATGTCATTGTTGATACCCCATCTGGCTTATCATATAAACATTTTGAACATCAATTTGCGCAAAAACAAATTGAGGTCCTTGATGAGCTCAAATTGGTCTACACCCTGCGTCAAAAGGTCAGGCCAAGTTTTAACACTGAAACTTGCTCACTAGAAAGAGAATAAGAGGACAAATGAATCACTTCAAACAGGTTTGACAGATTTCAGATTCAGAGGATCCGCCATACCTACTCGTCTGTGATCCGGCACCGATTGGGAAAAGATTGGAGCCGGAGGAAAATCCGATTGTGATAAAGAATTAGGATTGGCATTGCTTACCTGTGCATTTGAAAATACTGGTGCAGTAATGACAGAACCGCTAGAAACAGAAAGATTAGAGTGACCCGTTGCGTTAACAGAAAAACTTTTGGCAGAACCTGCCCAGGTATTCATGGGCATTTTGGTGCTCGGAGTGCATCTAGAAGTGCCCGTGTTAGGATTATCCCTGGGATTTTTGAAAGACGAAGATCCCAGGGTTTTGATGATTTTGGTATGATCCACTACCTGTGAGGAAGAAATAGAGGAAATAGATGAATCTGAATCAGTAGGTTCATTAGTGGAATTACCAGATTTGGGTACTTTGTTGAAGCGTTTACGATTTTTGTTTTTATTTTTCATATGTATCCAATTATACACCTGATTGTTATCATATGAATATTTGTCCCTTCTAAATTTCTTTCCCTTTGTTTTTAAAATGTCAGCCACATAGGTTTCCAAATTAATCTTTAAAGTATTTTCCCTCTGCGAAAAAAGCTCATCTTAGGTGATGGATTTGTTCTCATCATAGAGTTTTTCTATCTCTTTGTCAACCAAGGAAAATTCCACGGTATAATGTTTACAGAGCAAATCCATCATACCCCTAGAGCAAATTTGCAGATTCAATTCCCATTCATTTTTGAATTCTAATTCTAACTGAGAGATGGTGGGGAAAATTTGAATTCTAAGGCCCTAAGGTGTAATGTTATCCTTAATGTACTTAGAGGAGTACCATTTATTCCAAAACAGTCTCGATTTTTTCTCTAACATACGCTCAAGTCTCAAAAAGAAGCGGTCCATTAATAGGCCCCCTACTGATGCATTTTGGGACTTGTGCATTTCATTTACCAGCCCGTGGCCCCTACCAGTCTGATGCCAGGGAGCGTCCGTGGAGGATCCTATCGCTTCTTTGCGGTGTATCTTTCCTGCCGGATATATTGCAGGTACTATTATTTATCTTTCCAAAGCTTTTCTGGGCTATGTTGCCTACACTTTGTGCTGAGCATCTTTATTAATTTCAAATGACGCTAAACTAGGATATTATTGGGGGGCGTGGCCCGATGGCTGAGAGAGCAGACGCTTAGAAGCACAGCTCCGGCTCTCAACTGCCATCCTGCATTAATTTTCGGCCTAAAATCCTCACAACAGGGCTTAAAACGTTCCCCACAGTGGTGGGCTCACTACAGGCTGGCTACCATGGTCAAATACGGGCCGCCCTGGCCCCCATCTGCGGCGGATCGTCTGGCGGGATTCCGGAGGGAAGATGGCGCCTGTCCACATGCAGGACAAGCTGACATGCAGCCAGCGTCTCACTCTGCAAAACGGAGCACAGCTAAGGGGGTGAGTGCATCTATCCCCACTATATTCTGCACACAATCAGACCCCAGACTAGCACAGGACTCCCAGTTGCAGCCAGGGGCGGATCCAGAGTCTAGTCTCGGGAGGGGCACTGCCAGAAAATAAAGTGTACCTGTACACCATTTTGTGCAATAGCCAGCAAAGGCACACGTGCTGATTGGCCAGAGGGGGAGCCAATTAGCGGGTCCAGCGGAAGTGATGTCCGCCGGCCACCTGCAATCGCTCCCCACAGAGATGGAATAGTGGTCTGCTGATGTAAACAAGGCAGATCGCCGTTCTGTCACAGATGAACAGAGTGATCTTGTGTTCCTGCTAACTAGGAACATGGATCACTCTGTTCGTCTAGTGAGTCCATCCCCACACAGTTAGCAAGCACCCCCTAGGGACACAGTTAACCCTTTGATCACCCCTGATGTTAACTCTTCCCAGCCATTGTGTCATTAGTACAGTGACAGTATATATTTTTAGCACTGATCACTGTATTAGTGCCTCTGGTCCCCAAAAAGTGTCCGATCTGTCCGCCACAATGTTGTAGTCCCGCTAAAAAAAAATCACTGATTGCCGCCATTACTAGAAAAAAAATAAAAATGCCATAAATCTATCCCCTATTTTGTAGATGCAATAACTTTTGTTCAAAACAATCAATACACATTTATTGGGATTTTTTACCAAAAATATGTAGCAGAATACATATTGGCCTAAATTGAGGAAGACATTTTTTTATAGCAAAATGTTAAAAATATAGTTTTTTTTCAAAATTGTCGGTATGTTTATATTGCAAAAAATAAAATATCACCAAAAGAAAGTGCTATTAGTAGAAAAAAATGGACATCAATTTTACTTGGGTACATCGTTGCACGACCGCGCAATTGTCAGTCAGTTATAGTAACGCAACGCAGTAACGCAAAAAATGGCTTGTTCATGGGGGGGGTAAAACTTTCCAGAGCTGAAGGGGTTTAGATTGAACAAGACTAAAAGGGCAGCATTTGTTTTTCATAAATAATGGCAGTATGGCACACAAGATTTTGCGATTTTACATATTCATTAATTATTTTACTCACTTTTATATAATATTTTGGTGCTCTGGTGGGGGGGAGGGGCTCCCATGCAGGAGCAATGGAGATGAGCAAGATCCGTTGCATTGCATTGTCTGCAGTCGCAGCCGGCAGCATCAGATGACAGTGACACACAGTCACTGCTTCTTCCTGTGTTCGCGCCACGCTGTGGAGAAGATGGAGGGAGGAGGTGGGTGGGGCCAACACTCACTCAGGGGCGGAGAACGAAGAAGGCTCCGCTATGAATGCTGGGATCTCCTCCTCAGCAGCGGCTCCAGCCTCCGATGTGACTGACGTCACTGGTTGCTACACGCCAGGCGGCACAGGCGTTAGCAACCAGTGCAGGGAACACTGGCCAGCGGCGCAGCTCCACACACCTCCTCCCTCCAGCTTCTGAAGGTCCAACGCAGCGGAGTCTCTCTCTCTCAGCGCCGCTGATCGGCTGATTAATACTGATGTGAGAGAGAGAGAGAGACTCGGCCGGGACTGCAATCAGTCATATTCTCGGAGGGGGCAATTGCCCCGTTGCCCCCCCTGGATCCGCCCCTGGTTGCAGCATGACACCCAGCTATCCCCATCAGCTATACAGCCTGATGAGAGCAGCCAGGATGAGGGCTCTCCGCCTGCTGAACCTACACTGGCCACCATCATGCTGGCTATACAGGACTGCAAAGCCTCCCTTACTAATCAGCCTCTATGCGCATGGACTTCTCCCTCCTAAAACAGGAAGTCCAAAACTTGCGTGATAGAACGGGGGATATGGAGGAACGCATCAGTACCCTGGAAGACACTGTACACCCAATATCAGTTAATATGCAGGAAACTACAAGGGAAATGGCCGCCCTTGGCGCCAAAATTTACGACCTTGAGAATCGTTCAAGAAGGAACAACCTCCTAATGACAAGTAACAAATATAATCAAATGGCGCTTGAAAAAAATATAACAACTACCAGAAAAAATATATAAATAAAAAATGTGCAAAACACCACGTGAAATAGTGTCCGTGAAATGATACAAAAAACAATCTTCATTAATATTTGTGTAAAATTCAAAAAAAATGTGATTCAATCTTCCAAAGAAAAATAAGTCCACCAGAAAAATCCTCAATAGAATAATCAAATGGATCTTCCACCACACCAACTCGTGTTCCCTCTCCCAATGAGACCGCACTCACCGGATGGTATTGCCTCGCACTCTCGTGGTTGGCAAATATAGCGATTACCCCACCTGGGTTACTTGTGCGATCACTCCAAACTTGCAAACTCCATATGTGAAAACAAATAAAAAATGTGCCTCCACATAGCGTGATACTGTGATAAAACTTATTTATTAAAATTCAACCTCACTCACACTTCAATGTTTCAACTTACAAAAACACAAATGTAAAACAGCCGAATTCAGCACACAATCCACTGCAACTTTTGGATGACAGATGAGCTGACAGAGCGCATATATGATCACCAAGGGGTGAAACAACTGGGTTCAAAAAACTGGGTAACAAGTGATCTCACCACCCCTCGCAGCTCTACTCCTGGTGTGGGTTCTTTCTCCAGGAGTCACATCAGTGAGGTTGCCGGGTAGTGATCTCGAACGATAGTGATAGTGGAGGAGACCACACACAAATTCAAACGAATAAACACAAAGATTGAAATGTTTTGAGTATCTCAGTGTCCGTGTAGCTACGCCATTGACATGTTTCGTCGGTATGACTTCTTCAAAAAGGGGAGTTGGCCACACGGACACCGAACACTTACCTAAATGATGATGAACACGATCACAAGATCGCAGTGGACCAATGGCTTGTAAGACCTCAAGCCATTGGTCCACTGCGATCTTGTGATCGTGTTCATCATCATTTAGGTAAGTGTTCGGTGTCCGTGTGGCCAACTCCCCTTTTTGAAGAAGTCATACCGACGAAACATGTCAAGGGCGTAGCTACACGGACACTGAGATACTCAAAACATTTCAATCTTTGTGTTTATTCGTTTGAATTTGTGTGTGGTCTCCTCCACTATCACTATCGTTCGAGATCACTACCCGGCAACCTCACTGATGTGACTCCTGGAGAAAGAACCCACACCAGGAGTAGAGCTGCGAGGGGTGGTGAGATCACTTGTTACCCAGTTTTTTGAACCCAGTTGTTTCACCCCTTGGTGATCATATATGCGCTCTGTCAGCTCATCTGTCATCCAAAAGTTGCAGTGGATTGTGTGCTGAATTCGGCTGTTTTACATTTGTGTTTTTGTAAGTTGAAACATTGAAGTGTGAGTGAGGTTGAATTTTAATAAATAAGTTTTATCACAGTATCACGCTATGTGGAGGCACATTTTTTATTTGTTTTCACATATGGAGTTTGCAAGTTTGGAGTGATCGCACAAGTAACCCAGGTGGGGTAATTGCTATATTTGCCAACCACGAGAGTGCGAGGCAATACCATCCGGTGAGTGCGGTCTCATTGGGAGAGGGAACACGAGTTGGTGTGGTGGAAGATCCATTTGATTATTCTATTGAGGATTTTTCTGGTGGACTTATTTTTCTTTGGAAGATTGAATCACATTTTTTTTGAATTTTACACAAATATTAATGAAGATTGTTTTTTGTATCATTTCACGGACACTATTTCACGTGGTGTTTTGCACATTTTTTATTTATATATTTTTTCTGGTAGTTGTTATATTTTTTTCAAGCGCCATTTGATTATATTTGTTACTTGTCATTACTAGTTTGATTATAATCACATTTTTTATGGTTACACACTTAAAGTGGCTGCTATACGTTTATTTAGGTTTAGGGATTGTTATAGGTGGTGTTCATCACACATACATCTATCCACACACTGGTTAACACTATTGGCGCAAGGGGGTTAGGTATTCTAGGAGCGCCAGTATAGAGTATCTATCAATCAGACTAAGGAACAACCTCCGCTTTGTCGGGTTTCCTGAGCGATCAGAAGGCTCCCGCCCTGAAAAAATTTACTCCTGGTTGAGAGATATTTTTGGCACCGATGAACCCTCATTCTCCTATGTGATTGAAAGGGCGCACCACTTAAATACAATGGCAATACCATATCGATTTACCCTGACTTTTCAGCTGAGGTTCAGCGACAACGTGTCTCCTTCTCAGCAGTAAAGAACCGTCTACGATCCGAGGGACTGTCATACGCCATGTTCTTTCCCGCCAAGCTGCGCATCATCCACGATGGAAAAGCTAACTTCTACACTAATCCTAAAGAAGCTATGGCATGGGTGAATGACCACTATGGGCCCGCATCTAGACGCAGAGGTAACTAACAGCTACACATGCTTCCTGATATTGCCTCTCTGCCTGTTACCTAATATGATACTGAAACTATCAGCAAAGAGGTACTCACGAGGCCAAGATGCAGAGAGCGGTGGCTGTTGCGACTCGGCGCACACCACCCCTGGAGGTGATACAGGGAGTGGGTTGCACCAAGAGGCACAAGCCTCCAGCGGAACACCTGACTTGTATGAAGGTCTGGAAGATGGCTCATGCAGGATGGACCGGACCAGAAGGTAAGTAGCAGGCAGGTCTGTAAAACAGGTGAGGAAAGTCCAGAAACAGGCCGAGGGTCAAACACAGGTAATCAGTCCAGGAGCCAGCAAGGCTAAGTGCTGAAGGCAGAAGGTAATCCAGAAGCAGGCTGAGGGTCAAACACAGGTAATCAGTCCAGGAGCCAGCAAGGCTAAGTGCTGAAGGCAGAAGGTAATCCAGAAGCAGGCTGAGGGTCAAACACAGGTGAGAGTAGGAAGTCCGTAAAACAAGCCAGGGGGTCAGGTCAGGAGAGATTCAGCGTAGTCTTCAAACGATCCGGGTCACAACAGGAAATGGCAAACAGGAACAGGAAATGGTAAACAGGAACAGGAAGCAGAGGAACACAGGTGAGCTGAGACAAACCAGCAACTTGTCTGTCTGCCAAGGGTCCTTTTATAGGCTGGTCAGGGGATTCACGTTATGCGTGCACTTGTGCGCATGCGTGCACGCCGCTGAGTAGGGCCGCGAATGTGTGTGCGCTGGAGTGCCGATCCATGGTGAATTTGTGTGCGCCTGCGCGCAGGGAGATGGTAAGATTGATCCAAGTTACTTTCCTGATAGTGCCCCCCCCTGAGGGGCGGCCTCTGGACGCCCAAGCTGGCCATCAACTCTGGATGTTCCCGGTGAAAAGCTCTAATCAATCTTGGAGCATGAAAGTTACCGGACGGTTCCCAGGAGTTGTCTTCCGATGGGTACCCTTTCCATTTTACCAGGTACTGAAGTTGTCTGCCCATCTTCCTGCAGCTAAGTATGGCTTCCACTTCGAATTCGTCCTCTCCATCGATTACAACTGGAGGCGGGGGAGGCTCCTCTCTCCCGGGAAATGGACTCGGGACTACTGGTTTTAAGAGAGATACGTGAAAAACCGGATGTATTCTGTACGATCTGGGCAAGTCTAGCTCGAAGGCCACAGGATTCACCATTCTCTTGATTGTGAATGGACCTATGAACCGAGGACCTAACTTACGTGAAGGGCAGGGTAATTTGAGGTGAGTAGAGGCTAGCCAAACCTTCTCGCCAATTCCAAAAGCTGGATTCTCCTTTCTTCCCTTGTCATAGTGCTTCCTGTAGTCGTCTTGAGCTCTTTGCATGGTTTCTTGAATTTTTTGAAAATTTGATTGGATAGAGACTATCCGATCCTGAACAGCAGGGACTGAAGTTTCAGGGATGGTGTTGGGGAGGAAGGAGGGATGGAATCCAAAATTTGACCAAAACGGTGTTTGGTGAGTAGCTGTGTGCACCGAATTGTTGTATGCAAACTCTGCATAAGACAGGAGGGAAGACCAGTCATCCTGGGAGCCGGAACAGAAACAGCGGAGATACTGTTCTAGGGATTGATTTGTCCTCTCTGTCTGACCGTTGCTCTGAGGGTGGTATGCGGATGAGAGACAGACCTTGATTTCCAGGGCTTTGCAGAGTTCTCTCCAGAATTTAGAGGTAAACTGAGCGCCCCTATCTGAGACGATACTGTTAGGTACTCCGTGGAGTCTGACTATTTCCTTAATAAAGGTGTTGGCAGTGTCCAAGGCAGATGGAGTACCAATCATGGGCACAAAGTGGGCCATTTTCGAGAGACGGTCAACCACGACCAGGATGGTGGTGAACCCTTCTGAGGGTGGCAGGTCAACAATAAAGTCCATGGAGACGTCTGCCCATGGCCGTTCAGGGATAGGTAAGGGTCTCAGTAATCCCCAAGGTTTGGCTTTAAATCCTTTGTTGCGTTGGCACGGAACACATGAGGAGACAAATTTCTGACAGTCTCGCCTCCAACCAGGCCACCAGAAGGAACGTGAAATTAATTCTGACGTCTTCCGTATTCCGAAGTGGCCAGCCAACTTGTGGTCATGAAAAGTCTTTAAAATTGCTGGTCTTACTTCCTGAGGAACAAAGATCTTATCCTGTGCCCAAAATAGATCATTGCGTCTCTCCAAGGAAGACACTACTGGATCGGTACAGTGGCTTGAGGCTGTTTTAATGGCAGCTGCCAGATCAGATTGTGTAAGAAGGAGGAAATTTTGAGGTGACAGAATGGTGCTGGGCTCGGTTAACTGGGAGGACTCAGGGAACATCCGGGAGAGTGCATCAGCTTTGCCATTTTTGGACCCGGGACGGTAAGAAATATGGAAGCTGAACCTAGAAAAAAAAAGTGCCCAACGGGCTTGTCGTGGTCTTAAGCGCTTGGCTGTTCTGAGGTATTCTAGGTTCTTGTGGTCCGTAAAAATTGTAATAGGATGGGTTGCGCCCTCTAAGAGATACCTCCATTCTTCTAAGGCGCACTTAATGGCCAATAGCTCTCGATCCCCGACATCATAGTTCTTTTCTGGAGGACTTAACTTTCGGGATGCAAAAGCTACTGGATGCAAAAGGGCTTTGGGGCCCCGTCTCTGAGAAAGGATGGCTCCAGTGGCGGTTTCAGAAGCGTCAACTTCTAACACAAATGGCAAAAGCGGGTCTGGATGCTGTAGAATGGGTGCTGAGGTGAACAAAGATTTCAGTTTAATGAAGGCTTCCTGAGCTTCTTGGGACCATTGGAAGCGACCATGTTGCCGGGTTAACTGCGTAATCGGAGAAACAATGGATGAGAAGCCGATGATGAATCTTCGATAGAAGTTAGCAAAGCCTATGAATCTTTGCACAGCTTTTTTATCCCCTGGAGCGGGCCATTCAAGAATTGCCTTGACCTTTTGGGGGTCCATGGCGATCCCCTCAGTGGAGATGACGAATCCAAGAAATTGGACAACAGTCTTCTCGAATTCGCATTTCTCTGCCTTAAGGTATAGTCTATGTTTCCTAAGAATGGTAAGGACCTTTCTTACATGGTCTCGGTGTAGTTCGATGGTGGCAGAGAAAATGAGAATGTCGTCCAAGTAGACGACTACAAAGTCATCAAGGTAGTCTCTAAAAATATCATTCACCAGGTGTTGAAAGGTGGCTGGGGCGTTGCACAGGCCGAAGGGCATCACTAAATACTCAAAGTGCCCAAACCTGGACCGGAAGGCTGTTTTCCATTCATCATTGGTACGAATCCGGACAAGGTTATAGGCACCTCGCAGGTCAAGTTTGGAAAAGATCTTGGCAGTCCGGAAGCGCTGAAATAGTTCTGGGATGAGCGGGAGCGGGTATCGGTTTTTGATGGTTATCTTATTGAGTTCTCTATAATCAATGCAGGGTCTGAGGGAGCCATCCTTTTTCCCAACAAAGAAAATACCCGCCCCGGCTGGAGATGAAGAGGGGCGAATGAAGCCTTTTTCCAGGTTTTCATCGATATAGGCTTTGAGAGCCTTTAGTTCAGTCTCGGATAGAGGGAATATGCGCCCGAAAGGAATTTCAGACCCTGGTAACAGTTCGATGGGGCAGTCGTAGGACCGGTGAGGTGGTAAACAATCTGCCTTTTTCTTATCAAAAACATCCTTAAACTCAAGGTATGCTGGAGGGATATGCTGAAGATTGTCGGATGCAGGAATGACTGCCATACAAGGAGCTGGAACTGGAGGGAAACAGTGTTGAGAGCAGTAGACAGACGTAAAGGAGACCTTCTTCTTGCCCCAGCTAACTTGAGGGTCATGGGCCTGCAACCAAGGAAGCCCTAAAATAATAGGGAACATGGGAGAAGAAATTAAATCAAAGCGTAGGAATTCCTGGTGGCCTGAGTCCGTGGTGGTGAGAATCGGTTGGGTCTCCTGTGTCACTGGTCCGGAGCGGGGTAAAGACCCATCAGCCAAGTGGACAAGAAGATTTTGTTTTTTGTCCTGGAGAGGGATGTGAAGATTTTGAGCCACAGAGATGTCCAGGAAACAACTGCATGCTCCAGAGTCAATTACGGCCGGTAGTTGAATCCTCTCTTCCGCCAGCTGCAGAGAAACAAAAAGAGTAACATAAGACTGGGCAAGACCTGTGGCTTGATAGTTCATAACAACTTGTAGAGGTGGCTTACAGGGTCTCACTGGGCAGTTGCGGAGGTAATGGCCAACCCCTCCGCAGTACAGACATAGGTTGGCCTGCCGTCTTCGTTGCCTCTCATCAGGGGAGAGACAAGGGCGAACAAGTCCTAGCTGCATGGGTTCCCCTTCTGAGGCTGAGGGGCCGGAAGGGACAGTAATTGGAGGGTAAGGATTGGTTGACTTGGGGAGCATCCAGCTGGGCCGAGGGGTCTGAAGGCGCTCAGAGCGCCGCTCTCGCATGCGTCTGTCCAGCTTGGTGGCCAATTGAATCAGGTCCTCCAAAGAAGCGGGGGTCTCAACCCTAGCCAATTCATCCTTCAAAGTTTCAGAAAGGCCTTGTCGGTATTGGTACCTGAGGGCGACCTCATTCCAGCCGGTGTCAGCTGACCATTTGCGGAATTCGACGGTATAGTCCTCCACTGGTCTCTTTCCTTGTGTCAAGGCGTGCAGGGTGGCTTCAGCTGTAGCAGTACGTTGTGGATCATCGTATAACTGACCCATGGAGTTAAAGAAGGTTTCCACAGAGTTGAGGAGGGGACTTCTTTGTTCCATGAGGCTATGTGCCCATGCCTGGGGTTCGTCGGACAGTAGGGAGATGATGAATCCGACTTTAACTATTTCGGAAGAAAAAGTCCTTGGTTGCAGGGCCAGATATAAGGAGCAGGCATTTTTAAATGCCCTGAACTTTTTCCGGTCGCCCGAAAATCGCTCGGGTGTAGGTACTCTCGGTTCAGGAACCGCCATCATCATGGCGGGTGGTGAATGGGCCTGTGGTAAGGAGGCCCCGCTGGTAGGTGCTGGTGCTGTGTTAACTGGTGCGGGTGTTCCGGCTAGTTGCTGAAGACGGCTGTCAATTTGGGTGTACCCTTCCTGCAATTTCTGCACAGCTTCTGCGAGGGCTGTAACTTGCTGGCATAAAATCTCCAAGGGTGAACCCGCTCTGTTGGCCTCTGACATGGCTGGTTTGTACTATCAGCAAAGAGGTACTCACCGAGGCCAAGATGCAGAGAGCGGTGGCTGTTGCGACTCGGCGCACACCACCCCTGGAGGTGATACAGGGAGTGGGTTGCACCAAGAGGCACAAGCCTCCAGCGGAACACCTGACTTGTATGAAGGTCTGGAAGATGGCTCATGCAGGATGGACCGGACCAGAAGGTAAGTAGCAGGCAGGTCTGTAAAACAGGTGAGGAAAGTCCAGAAACAGGCCGAGGGTCAAACACAGGTAATCAGTCCAGGAGCCAGCAAGGCTAAGTGCTGAAGGCAGAAGGTAATCCAGAAGCAGGCTGAGGGTCAAACACAGGTAATCAGTCCAGGAGCCAGCAAGGCTAAGTGCTGAAGGCAGAAGGTAATCCAGAAGCAGGCTGAGGGTCAAACACAGGTGAGAGTAGGAAGTCCGTAAAACAAGCCAGGGGGTCAGGTCAGGAGAGATTCAGCGTAGTCTTCAAACGATCCGGGTCACAACAGGAAATGGCAAACAGGAACAGGAAATGGTAAACAGGAACAGGAAGCAGAGGAACACAGGTGAGCTGAGACAAACCAGCAACTTGTCTGTCTGCCAAGGGTCCTTTTATAGGCTGGTCAGGGGATTCACGTTATGCGTGCACTTGTGCGCATGCGTGCACGCCGCTGAGTAGGGCCGCGAATGTGTGTGCGCTGGAGTGCCGATCCATGGTGAATTTGTGTGCGCCTGCGCGCAGGGAGATGGTAAGATTGATCCAAGTTACTTTCCTGATAGAAACCTCTAATCTGCCCTGGACCATGCCTGCAACATGTATGCTGATCAATCTTGCCACACTGCCCAAAGACACCGAGACCACATGGTCGCCTCTTTTACACATCTGCAGACAGTGTTTACCGATACGCTGAATTTTCCCCTGCTATTGGAACTACCAAAACTTCACTGACCTATCATATGGCAGCAACATTTCCTGCACCAGGACATTTTATCGCGGGGTTTTTACCCCCAGTTGAGGGCCACGCCGGTCTCCACGCTTTCCCCACACCAGTTAGTGGCGAGGCCACGGGATAAGTTGAATCCCCACTGACATTTGGGGGGGTTTAATGTTTGAGTTTGGGGATCCAAGGCTCGCTAAGTTGGGGGTGGCCGAGCAGGGAGGGGGGGGGGGGGAAAGGGTCCAGCAGACTTTTATTTATTTTTTCCGTTTTTTTTTGGGGACTTGTTTTTTTTTTCCCCACTTTTTGTATCTCCCAAAGCAACCAACCTTGATAATGTATCGGTCTCTTATGGTTCCCTTCCTGACCGCTCATACTTAAGCAGTAGCAGATATGTGCAATACATCACGGAGGTACAGGTGCCTCTGAGTTTAGTACTAATTTTGTATTTTTTTACACAACCCATTTTTTTCTTTTATTTTTTTTCCCTTTTTCTTTTTCGCAATGGTTCAGGCTGATGCCCAAGGCCGCCTATGGGCCTCTCTTGGTCTCTCTAGTACTAATGCATGTTTGTATGAAAATAATTACTTGCAGAATGTTATGGATATACTTGAATATATTCAGCTTGGCACGGTCTATCAAATCTCACTTAATTTTACGTATATATCTTTATCTAGTTATGATGTATTACATAATTTAACATGGCGAAGCACCTTAAGATAGTGTCTTGGAATATTAGAGGGTTGAATGCGCCCCAAAAAAGATCCCTGGTATTCTCAGTTCTAAAAAATTGTGGCCCTCACATTATATGCCTGCAAGAAACTCATCTCACTGGTACCAAAGTGAGAGCCCTCAGGCGCCCATGGCTGGCCCAAACATATCACGCCACTCACACGAATTACTCCAGGGGAGTCTTAATATTATTGACCAAATCTCTCCCAGCTGAAACTTTACAAGTTAAGACGGATCCAGAAGGGAGGTACATTATTCTTACAATACAAATTGCCTCGGTAACACTCACCCTAGTGAATGTTTACATTCCTCCCCCCCTTCTCGGCAGAAGTTTTATCTAAATTGTCACTTCATTTGCTGAACAGACCCCCTGGACCTCTGCTTTATGTGGGAGACTTTAACGCAGTGTTGGACCCAGCCATGGATCGCCTGGGAGGTGGGGGCAGACCTTTCCCCTCTTTTTTGGACTGGATACAGGTGTATGGCCTCACGGAGATATGGCGATGGAAGCATCCGAGCAGTAACCAGTATTCCTGCCACTCGGACTCCTTCCACACCATGTCCCGGATAGATCTGGCATTTGCCCCAGTGGACACGCTTCCCATTGTTTCAACAGTTTCCTACATGCCCAGAGGTGTCTCTGATCACGCTCCTCTGTCCGTGGACCTAGACATCCTTCCAGGCTCGGGGCCTCCTATTTGGCGCCTGAACTCATACTGGTTGGAGGACGAGGTGGTGCAGGGAGAATGTAGAAAGGGCATTGTAGATTACTGGAGGAGCAACCTGGGAACGGTGGACACATCAGTAGAATGGGAAGCTTTTAAAACTACATTAAGAGGCACGTGTATGTCAATCACTGGTATTTTACGTAAAAATAACAAGCAACATACACTAGAACTAGAAACAGCTATGACACTGGCAGAATCAGTATATGCCTCTACCCCAACCCCTGACACAAGGGAAACATGGCTTCAGACACGCAGGGAGTATGAACTCCGCCTACTAGACCTTACACAAAAAAAATGTTACATGCCACTCAAAAGTCATTCGAGCATGGCAATAAGGTTGGTCGCCTTTTAGCATATCTCACCAGACCTGACAGACCTCCCATATCCATCCCTCGCATTCTTACCACCCAAGGACAAATAAGTGAAGCCCCCAGAGATATAATGGACACTTTTTTTAGCTTCTACCAGGACTTGTACACTTCTAGAGCCACATACACGGAAACCCAACTAAATGAATACTTAACAGACATATTCCTTCCTTCTCTCTCGGCTGAGCAGAGAAATGAACTGGAAGCACCTATTTCAACTGAAGAGATTGCTGCGGCTATCTCTCAAATGCCGACACTGGACGGATACCCTGGACGGATACCCAACCGAATGGTACACTCAGTTTAAAGACCTTCTAGGCCCACATCTATTACGTACATACAATAAAGCACTAGATACTGGAATTCTCCCACCCACTATGCGTGAAGCCCTGATAGTACTAATACTGAAACCCCGTAAAGACCCGCTCAAATGTGACTCGTACAGACCAATATCACTCATAAACGTAGATGTCAAGATTCTGGCCAGGGTATTAGCAAACCGATTGAACACTGTAGTAACGACCCTGGTCAACAGTGACCAGGGTGGTTTCATACCCGGAAGATCCACTAGGATGAATATTCGTAGACTATTCCACAATTTACAATACCCACACGACTGCCACCCCACGAGGGCCATTGTGTCATTAGATACGTGTAAAGCATTCGACAGTGTCGAATGGCCATTCCTCTTCCGGGTGCTGCAGCTGTATGGCTTCGGCCCCCGTGTGGTGGCATGGATCAAGCTTTTTTATACATCCCTGAAGGCCCGTATTCGAGTCAACTCCTCAGTTACAGAGTCCTTCTCAATCACCAGGTGCACCAGGCAAGGGTGCCCACTGTCCCCACTGCTTTTCGCCCTGGCCATGGAGCCGTTGGAATATGCATACGCTCCTCTCCAAACATTAAGGGTCTCCCTATTGCCTCCATAGAGAAACGAATCTTACTCTATGCAGACGACACTTTGGTGTACCTCGCAGACACCAATACATCCCTCAAATCACTACTGGTCGAGATTGATAAGTTCGGGGACTACTCGGGATTTTGGGTGAATTGGGACAAATCCAGCCTCTTTCCCTTAGGTACAGCTGTGACTTCCCAGATCCACCCGGACTCTAAATTACAAGTAGTGACTTCATTCAGGTATTTAGGAGTGATAGTGCAAACGCCCCTCTCCACATATATTGACAATAATTTAGAACCACTACTAATTCGCCTACAGGAACAAACTAAACAATGGATGGACCTACCTCTCGACTTTATGGGGAGGGCAAATACAATTAAAATGATCTACTTACCAAAACTACTATACATTATGGCTAATTCCCCATGCAAAGTACCCAAATCTGTTTTTAAACGTATGGACTCAATCTGTACAACGTTCCTGTGGAAAGGTGGTTCCCCTAGGGTGGCACTTGAGACGCTAAGGCTGCCGACACATTTGGCTGGCTTGGCGTTTCCAAATTTTTTCCTGTACTATTTAGCATCTCAGCTAGTACACATTCATGACTGGCTGCATCCAGTCTCAGCTAACGCCTGCACTACCACAGAGGGAGCCATTGCATCTTCAATGGAAACACTCCATAATATAGTTTACAGAGGCAAGGCCCCTTCTAGACCAGGCACTTCGGTCCTGTTCACCCCCTCTCAGTTTTCCAACACGTTACAAAAAGAATTACACGCAAAACATGGTCAACGTCTCCAAACAATCCCTTATGGTTTAACCCCACACTGCAGGAACTATATTCCTTGCCTGACCCTAACCGCTGGTACTCCAAGGGGGTGAAGTACCTGTGTCACTTATACGACGCACAAGGCTTTAAATCCTTTAATCAACTGAGACTTGACTTTGACCTTCCCAGTTCCTATTTGTTCTATTACTACCAGCTTAGACACGCTATTCGTACACAGTTTGGTTCCCTGGACGATCCCACTGAACTATCCCCATTAGAACAACTGCTGGGACAACCGGACTCTACTAAACTAGTCTCTGCCTACTACGCCACCCTAATGACAGACTTCAACCCCAGATTCTGTAAGGCACAACACAAATGGACCTCCATGGACATCTCACTGACAGAAGACGACTGGACAGAGTTTAATGATACATATAAGACCTCGGTCATAGCATCAAGGGACCGTATCATACAAATTAAGATTTTTTATCAGTCTCATCTTACCCCAACCAGGTTGCGTAAGATGGGACTGATTCCTACAGCCAGCTGTTTCCGAGGCTGCGGCGAGGAAGCTGATTTTCTTCACTGTTTCTGGACATGCCCAATGGTAAATGACTTCTGGAGAGAAGTGGGCTCTTTTTTTTCCTTGGCCTTGGGCCTGCCTAATATTGTACATCCCAAAAATGGCCTCTTGGGAATTTTTGGTGAATTACAATTGTCTTCACATGCTAAAAGGTTATTGTGTATCCTTTATTTCTACGCCAGAAAAACTATACTATTAACATGGAAGGGTACACAAACCTCAACGAAAAACCTTTGGTTAAAACTAATTAATGACGCTATACCACTGTACAAACTTACCTTTGAGCTTCGGAAGCATAAAAAAACATTCCACAAAATTTGGGACAGATAGCTGAGCAGCCCTCTGACCCTTTCCCAATAATGAATTTATCCTATAATTTCCCATAGACCGTGCCAGGCCAAAGCATAATATACTACTTTTAGAATGCCTGTAATATTGCTCATTCATGGAAAACCTGGGAAAAAAATCACTGAGATAAGGTTTATTATTATTTGACTAATTGTATCACCAACTGCCTTACTATATTAGCCTACTATCGGCTGAAACGAATTATTGTATAACGGAGTGTGTCTGTAAAACTGTGTTTCTTCTTTGTGTTTTTTTTTTTTTTTGTGGTTTTGTTTGTACGTTGGTGTGAAAAAATTCAATAAAAATATCTTTAAAAAAAAAGAAAACTAGGATATTATTCATCCCTATCTAGATTGGTGGCTATTGGGCACATACAGTGCCTTGCGAAAGTATTCGGCCCCCTTGAACTTTTCAACCTTTTGCCACATTTCAGGCTTCAAACATAAAGATATAACATTTTAATTTTTTTGTGAAGAATCACCAACAAGTGGGACACAATTGTGAAGTGGAACGAAATCTATTGGATATTTTAAACTTTTTTAGCAAATAAAAAACTGAAAAGTGGTGCGTGCAAAATTATTCGGCCCCTTTACTTTCAGTGCAGCAAACTTACTCCAGAAGTTCAGCGAGGATCTCTGAATGATCCAATGTTGTCCTAAATGACTGATGGTGATAAATAGAATCCACCTGTGTGTAATCAAGTCTCTGTATAAATGCACCTGCTCTGTGATAGTCTCAGGGTTCTGTTGAAAGCGCAGAGAGCATCATGAAGACCAAGGAACACACCAGGCAGGTCCGTAATACTGTTGTGGAGAAGTTTAAAGCCGGATTTGGATACAAAAAGATTTCCCAAGCTTTAAACATCCCAAGGAGCACTGTGCAAGCGATCATTTTGAAATGGAAGGAGTATCAGACCACTGCAAATCTACCAAGACCTGGCTGTCCCTCTAAACTTTCAGCTCAGACAAGGAGAAGACTGATCAGAGATGCAGCCAAGAGGCCCATGATCACTCTGGATTAACTGCAGAGAACTACAGCTGAGGTGGGAGAGTCTGTCCATAGGACAACAATCAGTCGTACACTGCACAAATCTGGGCTTTATGGAAGAGTGGCAAGAAGAAAGCCATTTCTCAAAGATATCCATAAAAAGTCTCGTCTAAAGTTTGCCACAAGCCAACTGGGAGACACACCAAACATGTGGAAGAAGGTGCTCTGGTCTGATGAAACCAAAATCGAACTTTTTGGCCACAATGCAAAACGATATGTTTGGCGTAAAAGCAACACAGCTCATCACCCTCAACACACCATCCCCACTGTCAAACATGGTGGTGGCAGCATTATGGTTCGGGCCTGCTTTTCTTCAGCAGGGACAGGGAAGATGGTTAAAATTGAGGGGAAGATGGATACAGCCAAATACAGGACCATTCTGGATGAAAACCTGTTGGAGTCTGCAAAAGACCCGAGACTGGGACGGAGATTTATCTTCCAACAAGACAATGATCCCAAACATACAGCAAAATCTACAAAGGAATGGTTCACAAATAAACGTATCCAGGTGTTAGAATGGCCAAGTCAAAGTCAAGACCTGAATCCAATCGAGAATCTGTGGAAAGAGCTGAAAACTGCTGTTCACAAACGCTCTCCATCCAACCTCACTGAGCTCGAGCTGTTTTGCAAGGAAGAATGGGCAAGAATTTCAGTTTCTCGATGTGCAAAACTGATAGAGACATACCCCAAGCGACTTGCAGCTGTAATCGCAGCAAAAGGTGGCTCTACAAAGTATTAACGCAAGGGGGCCGAATAATTTTGCACGACCACTTTTCATTTTTTTATTAGTTAAAAAAGTTTCAAAAATCCAATAGATTTCGTTCCACTTCACAATTGTGTCCCACTTGTTGGTGATTCTTCACAAAAAATAAAATTTTTATATCTTTATGTTTGAAGCCTGAAATGTGGCAAAAGGTTGAAAAGTTCAAGGGGGCCGAATAATTTCGCAAGGCACTGTATTATGAGCCTTTATGTCCTGTATGCATTTCAACTAAGAGACAACGCCATCCTTAATTAGGGGCTGTAGGTGAGAATCTCCTTCTATTAGGTTCAATTATTATTAACCATTTCCCAATTATCTGTGATTCAGAATGTGATTGATTTCACTTTTGATACAATATATCCATTTATTGATCTAGTTTACACATTTTTCTCATCCGTAGTGTTGAGCCAAGTGCTTTGCATCCTTCTGCTGTCCTGAATGGTTTACATGGGCTTTGGTTGATTGGATGAGATATTAACTGCCTTCTGTACATAGCCGTTCGCCTGCAAATTTAATACTGATTGATTCCATTTAACATTTATGGTTCCTGTTTATGTCCAGGTGATGTTTCTTAGGATAATGGTAAGACATCTGTTGGACACTATATATATTTTCAGCTAAATACTTTATGTGATCATGTTTTTGTGATACATGTACATAATAATTTTTTCTTGATTGTATCTTTATACATGCATGTGTATATTCTCTCTCTCTCTCTCTCTCTCTATCTCTCTATATCTCTCTCTCTCTCTCTCTCTCTCTCTCTCTCTCTCTATATATATATATATATATATATATATATATACACACACACATGTGTGAGTTTATCATTACTTTTTGTACACATTCTACTACTGTTATGTATCGTTTATAGTGTTTTATCTATTTTCAGTGTATCGTATTCTTTACTCCAAAAAACTCCTAAAAAGGTCTGAAGAGCGAAACATGTTGAGTGGTATAAAGAAAAAAAGTCAGCATAATTGTTTAACCATATTAATACTGACCATTGTGTTGTTTTTCTACGTTATATGGAAATGCATTTTAAATGTTCTCAAATGAATTTGTACACCAATAAAAATATTTTATGGATATTATTTAATGCCAATGTTTATCATTATTATTTGTTCTTGACACCTTTAAAGTCCCGGGGGTTTGTGAACCCCAAGTCCTTCCTTGTTTTTTTCTATATATTTGGGATGTGGTGTTTCGTTTGATGTTCCTGCTCCGACCTCTATTGTTCAGGTGGCACTGATGGGCATCACTGATGTTGAGGTACTGACAGGTTTTACTACTGGGCACTGAGATGGGCAGTGACTGGAAATGTGGTGGGCACTGATTAGCACTGATATGCGCACTGACTGGCACTGATTTGATGGGCACTGTGAGCTGTGTTTTTAAGGGGCACTGACTGACAGTGTTGTGGCACATCTCAGGGGGCTGTGCTGATAATCAATGTGCTGATTATCAGCACAGACCACCCTCTGACAGGGAGAGCCGCCAATCGTCTCTCCCTGTCATTGCGAACTGAGAAATGCCGTTTACCGGCACTTCCTGGATCACGCGATGATCAGCTGTGATTGGTCACAGCTGATCATGTGGTAAGAAGCCTCTGACAGAGGCTTCCTATCACTGACACGCCGCACTCGCGATTGCCACGCTGCGCGCCGGCATGTTATCCTGCTGGACGTCATATGACGCCCAGTCAGGATAACAGAACCACTTCCCGGCCGTCATTCTGCATACGGCGGGCAGGAAGTCGTTAAAATAGTCAGGGACTGCATAGCAATCAGCAACTGTTGAGACAATGAAGACTTTGGTAAGAAGTAGGGATGCACCGATACCGATATCGGCGCAGATCCTAGCCATTTTCGCGAGTATCGGTACTCGCGAAAAATGCTCCGATACCGGAAACCGATACCGGAAGTGACGTCGCTTGGGAGCGGACCGCCTCCTCCTCCCCTCCGGACAGTGCCTTCCCCGCCTTCTCCTCCCCCCTGGACAGTGCCTTCCCCGCCTCCTCCTCCCCTCCAGAAAGTGCCTTCCCTGCCTCCTCCTCCCATTGGCATCGCTAGGTGCAGGCCCGCCCATCCTAACAGCCCACAAGCGTGGTTTCCTTGCTGCACAATGCCTGCAGTCCCTGGCTGTCTCCTATAACATGCCTTCAGTCCCTGACTGTCTCCTGTACCGTGCCTGCAGTCCCTGACTGTCCCCTGTACAATGCCTGCAGTCTCTGGCTGTCTCCTATACCAGTGTTTCTCAACTCCAGTCCTCAAGGCGCCCCAACAGATCATGTTTTCAGGCTGTCCATTATTTTGCACAGGTGATTTGATCAGTTTCACTGCCTTAGTAATTACCACAGCCATATCATCTGAGGGAAATCCTGAAAACGTGACCTGTTGGGGCACCTTGAGGACTGGAGTTGAGAAACACTGTCCTATACCATGCCTTTAGTCCCTGACTGTCTCCTGTACAATGCCAGCAGTCTCTGGCTGTTTCCTATACCATGTTTTTAGTCCCTGACTGTCTTCTGTACCATGCCTGCAGTCTCTGACTGTCTTCTGTACCATGCCTGCAGTCTCTGGCTGTCTCCTATACCATGCCTTTAGTCCCTGTCTCCTGTACCATGCCTTTAGTCCCTGACTGTCTCCTGTACCATGCCTTTAGTCCCTGACTGTCTCCTGTACCATGCCTGCAGTCTCTGGCTGTCTCCTATACCATGCTTTTAGTCCCTGACTGTCTCCTGTACCATGCCTGCAGTCTTTGACTGTCTCCTGTACCATGCCTGCAGTCTCTGGCTGTCTCCTGTACCACGCCTGCAGTCACTTCTGCCTGTTGTCTGCTCCTTCCCTCTACAAGCTGTCACCTCTGCCCCCATGTCTCCCAATAACCCTCCTATCCCCATCCCCCCCCCCCCAGCGATCACAGCCTTTTCCATCTAAACTCTCCCACCCCACAATCCCCATTTCACCCCACCCTCAACAACCGTGCCCTCACTTACCCCTCCCCTCTCACCCTGCCATCACCCGGCTCCCAAACAACAACCCCCCGCCACCTCCCAAACCACCCCTCTTTGTATGCGATATGTATCGTTAATTGGTATCGGCGAGTACATGATGTCAAGTATTGGTACTCATACTCTGTGTCAAAAAAAAGGCATCAGTGCATCCCTAGTAAGAAGTATATAATGTACAGTATTGTGTATATAGTACAGGGTCAGGAGTGTGCAATGTGCAGGCGTCAGGAGTGTGCAATGTACAGAATGTAGGGGACAGGAATATGCATGTACAGCATGCAGAGGGCAGGAGTGTGTAATGTACAGAATGCAGGGGACAGGAATATGTAATCTATAGAATGCAGGGGATAGAAGTATGTAATGTACAGGATGCAGGAGAATGTAATCTATAGAATGTCGGGGGCGGCTCCATATATTCCCTCAATCCCATCCCGGCTCCATACACCACCCCAATCCCATTCCGACCCCATCCACTACCTAATCCCATTCTGGCTCCATCCATCCCATCCAATCCCAAATCTATCCATTCCCCTGATCTCATCCCGGCTCCATCCATCCCCCGATCACATCCCGGTTCTATCCACCCCCGATCCCGGCTTCATCCATCCCCCCATCCCATCCATCCACCATTTTGATCCCATCCCAACTCTATTCATCTCCCTGATCTCATCCTGGCTCCATCCATCCCCCGATCCCATCACTGCTCCATCCTTCCCGCTGATCCCATCCCTGCTCCATCCTTCACCCTGCTTCATCCTTCCCCCTGATCCCATCCCTGCTCCATCCATCCCCCTGATCCCATCCCCATCGACCACTTTGATCCCATCCCTGCTCCATCCATCCCCCTGATCCCATCTTAGCGCCATCAACCACCCTGATCCCATCCCAACTCCATACATTCCCCCATCGCTTTCCTTGTTCATCCATCCCCCGATCCCATCCCCATCCTACCCCTGATCCCATCCGGCTCTATCCTTCCCTCCATCCCATCCCTTGTCCATCCGTCCCTCAATCCCACCCCGGCTCCATTCTTCCCTCTATCCCATTCTGGCTCCATTCATCCCCCTAATCCCCTCCCGGCTCCATCCATCCCCCTGATCCCATCCTGGCTCCATCCAACCCCCTGATCCCATTCTGGCTCCATCCTTCCCCTTGATCCCATCCTGGCTCCATCCATCCTCCTGATCCCAATCTGGCTCCATCGACCTCCCTGATCCCACCCCGGCTCCATCCTTCTCTCTGATCCCATCCCAGCTTCATCTACCCCCCATCTCCATCCTTCTTGTCCCCCCCATCCCCATCCGTCCCCCCATCCCATCCCAGCTCCATCCTTCTCCCCTATCCAATTCCAGCTCCATTCTTCTCCCCCTTCATCCCATCCCATCTCCATCCTCCCCCTTAGCCCATCCCCTCTCCATCCTTCCCCCCCTCATCCCATCCCAGCTCCATCCTTCTCCCCCATGCCTCCCTCCTCTACAAGTCTCACAGAAATCATTACAGACCCGGCAGAAGAGAGCACATTCAGCTGCAGGAGTGGGGGAGGTGCTGCTGGCGGGACTCTGGAGAGCGGACTCAGGCTGAGCGGGGAGAGGACATTCAGAATAGGAGTGGGGGTCTGCTGCTGGCGGGGGGCACACTGGGAGGACTGTCAGGAGTGAGTCTATGCAGCTAAAATCTTACCTCAGATCAGCCACGTTGTTGTAGCAGAGCGCTGTGCAGCTCCCCCCTGCTCCTCTATGTACAGGAAAACACAGGAGGAGGCGGGGCTGGTTCAGTGCACTCCACTGCACTGTGTACAGGAGAAATGCCGGCTTCTATAAAATTTGTTGCTCGCAGCGTGCAGGAACCATGACAACCCGCACTAGCCACGGGCATTCTGGAACTCAGCAAGGAGATTCGTGGGATTCCAGGAGAGGGACCGATTTCCGGGATGGTCCCGGCGAATCAGGGACGGTTGGGAGGTATGTGCCTGGGGGGCAAGTCCAGTCAAGTGGCCCATAGAGCCAGTGGTGGCAAAGTGATGGATCGGAGAAACAGTCTAAGGTTTTCCATGATCACAAAAATGAAAGCGGGAGACTGCTCCACATTGCCCACACAGAGAAAGAGAGAGACTACTCCCCATTGCCCTGAGAGAGAGAGAGCAAGAGACTGCCCTGCATTGCCCTCACAGAGAAAGAGCGAGAGAGACTGTACCGCATTGCCCTCACAGGGAATGAGAGAGAGAGAGAGAGAGAAAGAGAGAAAGACTGCCTCATAATGCCCTTACAGAGAGAGCGAGAGACTGCCTCGCATTGCCCTCACAGAGAGAGCGAGAGAGTGACCGCTCCACATTGCCCTCACAGAGAGACAGGGAGAGACCACTCCACATTGCCCTCAGAGAGAGAGAGAGAGAGAGAGATAGACTGCTCCACATTGCCTGCACAAAAACACTGCAAATTGCCCCTCGGAGAGAGACTGCAATCATTGTGGAGCAGCCTCTCTCTGTTGGGTCAATCATATGGAGCAGTCTCTCAGAAACTGCTCTACATGATTGCTCCCCAGAGAGACTGAGACAGAGAGCCTGCCCCTTCCCCACACTCAGTACACAGACCAAAGAGACTGCAGGAAGATGAAGAGGAAAGACTGTTCTGTCAGTGCTGCCACACTCAGCGCTACCTGTGGAGTCAGGATCTTCTCTGTTGAGTAAGCACCACACAGCTGGGCTAGCCAAGCAAGCAGAGTCACAGGGAGGGCAGCAGGCTAAATGCGCAAGTCCCGCTGTCTCCCTAGGCACGACCACCAGATTCTCCAGGAAGAGCACATGCAGGCACACACTAGGGGACCTGACCTCAGGCAGGGCCAGACTGGCCTACCGGGATACCCGGAAATTTCCCGGTAGGCCACCTGCCCTGGGGCCGCTTTGTGCTGCGGCTGCAGCACTCCGCTCCCCTCTTGCGAAGCTGGGTCTGTGTGTGTATGGTGGTGATGTAACAAGGTCCCGCCCCCTAGACCGGCTCGTGTGATAGTCTTCTATGGAACACTGATTGAATCAGTGTTCTGCCTATCACATGAGCCGGTCTAGGGGGGCGGAACCTTGTTACAGCACCGCCCTACACACACACACAGACCCAGCTCCACGACATACAGGGGGGATGACTGATGTGTGTTCAATCCAGGAATTGGTGAGGCTGCAATCATGGGCACAGAGAGGCTCCAGTGGTCGTCACACAGAGGCTGCAATTGGTGGGCACAGAGGCTGCAATTGGTGGGCACAGAGAGGCTGCATTGGTGGGCACAGAGAGGCTGCATTGGTGGGCAACGTAAAGCTGCATTTGATGGACACAGTGAGGCTGCAATGATGGGCACCATAAAGCTGCATTTGATGGGCACAGTGAGGCTGCAATGATGGGCACCGTAAGGCTGCATTGGTGGGCACAGTGAGGCTGCATTGGTGGGCACAGTGAGGCTGCATTCATGGGCACAGAGAGGCTGAATTCACGGGCAAAGTGAGAGTGCATTGATGGGCACAGTGAGGGTGCATTGATGGGCACAGTAAGGCTGCATTTGACGGTCACTGGTGAGGCTGCATTGATCTCTTGTATCATGTCTGCAGTCTCTGGCCATCTCTTGTACCATGTATGCAGTCTCTGACCATCTTTCGTATGATGTCCTCAGTCTCTAACCATCTCCTGTACCATGCCCGCAGCCTCTGACACCTTCTGCATCATGCCTGCAGCCTCTGGCCATCTCTTGTATCATGTCCGCAACCTTTGACCATCTCTTGTATCATGCCCGCAGCCTCTGACACCTCCTGTATCATGCCTGCAGCCTCTGACTATCTCTTGTATCATGTCCACAACCTCTGACCATCTCTTGTATCATGTCTGCAACCTCTGACCATCTCTTGTATCATGCTCTCAGTCGCTAAACATCTCTTGTATCATGTCCTCAGGCTCTAACCATCTCCTGTATCATGTCCTCAGTCTCTAACCATCTCTTGTGCCATGTCTGAAACCTCTGACCATCTCTTGTCTTATATCATGTCTGCAGTCTCTGAAGGGGAGTCTGGAGAGGAGTCAAGAGTGGGAGTGCCGACCCGGCATTCTTTCTACTCCACATATCAACTATGTCCCCCAAAATCTATAGAAAATCTATTCTACGTCACTTGACGAATGTAGCGAAATCTTGCATTCCCCTGCTCGGGAAACAGCAAGACCCACCGTCCACAGCACTGTGGCTGCAGAAGGTGGAAGAGATTAAAAAAATTAAGGATCTGATATTATCAGCACAAGACAGACATGAAACTTTCAAGAACACATGGGATCTATGGAACATTTTCATACTCTCAGAGGAGGGTAAGGCTTTATACGTGACCTGAGTAAATGAAAATTGGATAAAAGACTGGAAATTAAGACTGTTCTAATTCAGATATACAAGTTCATTTTAACGCCATCCTCTCTGTATCCCTTCCCTCCCCCTACCTTTCACTGTACCTTTCCATCTTTCTCCCCTTTTTCTTTCTTTACCTTTTCTTACTATAACTTATCTATTATTGTTTAGAAATTAGATTAGGGGCTGCCCGTATTTTTTGGTACACATTTAACAATAACAGAGCCGTGTAGTTACAGGAAGACAGCAAAAGTTGTGTACGAAACTTCCAATATAAACGCTGACTGCACTGCCGTACATTACTATTTACTGTATCATGATATAAAGGAGGCTGCGATCTCCAATGTTGAAGGCTTCTATTGTAACCCGTGGGCCTTGCCCAATTTTTTGAAAACGTAATAAATATATATTTAAAAAATAAAAAAGAGTGGGAGTGCCGCTGGGATGGGGATCATGGGAGAAGTCAGACGTGTGTGGACTGTGGTGAGAAGACTACAGGATAAAACCAGAGCCACCAACCTGGAGCCGTCTAACTAAGCCCTGCACAGTGTACTTGAGAGGAGGTCAGTGACAGCGCCGCCAGGCAATTCTAAGGGGGGTCACTGATGTAAGGGGGGAGTGAATACAATAATATAAGGGGGCACTGATATAAAGGTTTCCCCCTTATATCAGTAACCCACCCCCCTTACATGTGTGTATTCTTTCTGCACAAGGTGGTCTCTGGAAAACCAGTCCCTCCCACATCCCCAGAGTTCCTGGGGTGCCCCTTGATGATTGACCAATCTTAACACTTTTAACTGGAATTCGCTTTTATATATATATATATATATATATATATATATATATATATATACATACCTAAAAATAACTCAACACACAGCCATTAATCTAAACTTCTGGCAACAAAAGTGAGTACACCCCTAAGTAAAAATGTTCAAATTGGGCCCAATTAGCTAGTCCCCCCCCCCCCCCCCCCCGTGTCATGTGACTCGTTAGTGTTACAAGGTCTCAGGTGTGAATGGGGAGCAGTTGTGTTAAATTTGGTGTTATCACTCTCACTCTCTAATACTGGTCACTGGAAGTTCAAAACGGCACTGCATGGAAAAAAACTCTCTGAGGATCTGAAAAAAAACTGAAGAAATTACACTTTGCTGCAATGTAAAATAGTGAGTGTACAGCTTGTACAACAATGTACATTTGCTGTCCCCTCAAAATAACTCAACACACAGCCAATGTCTAAACCACTGGCAACAAAAATGAAATGTCCAAATTGGGCACAATTAGCCATTTTCCCTCCCCGGTGTCATACGACTCGTTAGCATTACAAGGTCTCACGTGTGAATGGGGAGAAGGGTGTGTTAAGTTTGGTGATATCACTCTCACTCTCCCATACTGGTCACTGTTCAACATGGCACCTCATGGCAAAACTCTGAGAATCTGAAAAAAAAAAAAAATTGTTGCGCTACATAAAGATGGCATAGGCTATAAGAAGATTACTAAGACCCTGAAACTGAGCTGCAGCACGGTGGCCAAGACCATGCAGTGGTTTAACAGGACAGGTTCTACTCAGAACAGGCCTCGCCACGGTCGACCAAAGAAGTTGTGTGCACGTACTCAGCATCATATCCAGAGGTTGTTTTTGGGAAATAGACGTATGAATGCTGCCAGCATTGCTGCAGAGGTTGAAGGGGGTGGTCAGCCTGTCAGTGCTCAGACCATACGCCACACACTGCATAAAATTGGTCTGCATGATAACGACCCCAAACACACCTCCAAGATGAACACTGCCTTGCTAAAGGAGCTCAGGGTAAAGGTGATGGACTGGTCAAGCATATCTCCAGACCTAAACCCTATTGAGCATCTGTGGGGCATCCTCAAACCGAAGGTGGAGGAGCGCAAGGTCTCTAACATCCAACAGCTCCGTGATGTCGTCATGGAGGAGTGGAAGAGGACTCCAGTGGCAACCTGTGAAGCTCTGGGGAACTCCATGCCCAAGAGGGTTAAGGCAGTGCTGGAAAATAATGGTGGCCACACAAAATATTGAAACTTTGGACCCTATTTGGACATTTTCACTTAGGGGCGTACTCACTTTTGTTGCCAGCGGTTTAAACATTAATGGTTGTGTGTTAAGTTATTTAAGTTATGCCACGTACACACGATCGGAATTTAGGCCAGCAAAAGACAGATGAGAGATTTTCGTCGGAAAATGCGACCATGTGTATGCTCCATCGGACATTTGCTGGCTGAATTTCCGCCAGCAAAAGTTTGAGAGCATGTTCTCTATTTTTCGGTCGGAAAAAGTTCCGATCGGAAATTCCGATCGTCTGTAGCAATTCTGACACGCAAAATTCCTACGCATGCTCGGAAGCATTGAACTTCATTTTCTCGGCTTGTCATAGTGTTGTACGTCACCACGTTCTTGACGGTCGAAAGTTCAGAGATAAAAATTGGTGTATACTAAAGCGCTAATATATAATTTAAAAACCCAAAACCTAATAAAATAAATAAGATTACTAAATGAAATGCTGCTACCATTAAAAGTGTTCCCACACTTGGAATAGGTGAAAGATATACAAATAGCGTATAAATGGTGCGCAATTCAACCTTAGTTATGTGAACATAGATCTTAAAAACAATTATTGCCACAATACCAAGTGTGGTCAATAGTGCACAAGTAAAAAAAATATACACTCCGTATATACTGTGCTGGAGGTGTGTGAAGTAAAAATATATACAATCCTTGTATATAGATAAAATGATGTGCAAGTGTGTGATCCTTATTATAGAAAGAATGCCAAACGTGCGTAAAACTCCTAATTAATAGGTGGATGTAGTTGTCTGTGTTAGTAGATAAAAGTTGAACGACGATTCAGTGATATCAATCAAGGTGATTGAAAAATGTGTCCTGTGTTAGAAAAGAGCGAAAGATATCTGGCGTAGCAAAAAGTGCTCTGATTGCAAGATTGGTACCATACACCAGACAATAAGTGTTGAATACAATCTGATAGCTAGAATAAACAGATACACCAGGCGATTGCTCTAATTACAAGATTGGTACCATACACCAGACAATAGTGTTGTATGCAATCTATTAGCTACGGTAGACAGATAAGCAGATACACCAGGCGATTGGTGTTTAAAGTGCAGTGGTGCACTACTGATAAAATCAATTGAGACAGCTGGTTTTAAACTCCTACTGTTTAGAGAAAAGCAAAGCAAAAAACTGCTAGTTTCTCAGAAAGGAAATAGAAACTGTTGCCACTGCGGTAAAAGTATTTGTAAATAAATGTAGGGAAAAAAAAAAACAGAATTTTGGTTGGAAGCCAAACAGTGGGGACACTGTGTGGAGAGTGATCAAATCTTGCTTTTTTGACTGCTGTTGATTGCTGGATTGCATTTTTAGGGTCTTTCTGGGCCTTTTCCTTGTATCTTCTTAATACCCTTTCTGACACTTTTTAAACAGTTTTTTTTTTCTTTCCTTCCTTCAGCTTACTAATTAAGGGGAGCGTTTAATTGCTCACAGGTGCTTGAGGCCTATATAAGTCTTTGTAGAGCTCATCGTGAGCCTGCTCATCTTTGAGACTGGTTGAACTCTGTCCAAGTGGAACTATTCTAAGTGGTGAGTTAAAACCAGAGTTGAAAACAGGAGTCTTTAAACCTGTGACATCTTAAACTTCCTACAAGCAATTATATTATAACTGGGAAATGAGTGCTAGCAGGGTTGGAGGTTTTGCTCAGTGTACAGTGTGCCACATGTATGCAAAATTGGTGCAACTGCTCCAGGATGGATACCGCTGTGACAGATGTGAGCAGGTTGCCCTTCTGGAAGCTCGCATTAGAGATCTGGAGGAGCAAGTTGCAACACTGGGCGGAAAGGACAACCTTGAAAGGGGTCCTCTGCTCGCTGAGCAGGTGGTCAGTAGGGTGATGTGGAGGGTGGAGGGGCAAGTCAGGATTATCAGATAGGAAGATGGGTTAATGTAGTAAGAGGGAGTGGAAGGAGCTTGCGGAAAAGGAAGGCCAGTCCTGTATTTGTGCATCAAAACAAATTAGCCAAGTTGGGTGAAGATGTGGAGGTGGCAAACACAGAGGTGGCAGCCCTAGAGGTCACTGCTACCCCTAACAGCCGGGAGAGCAGACCATCTAGTAGAGGTGGTGAGGGGAGTGCAGGTAGGCCTAGACAGTTGGTGGTAATAGGGGATTCTATAATCAGAAGGACTGATAGAATAATTTGTCGCCAGGATTGCCTCAACCGAATGTTTTGCTGTCTCCCTGGTGCCAGGGTTCGGCATGTGGTGGACCGGGTGGATAAATTACTGGGAGGGGCTGGGCATGACCCAGCTGTCTTGGTCCACGTTGGAACCAAAATGACAGTATACATGGAAGGTGGAGGCTCCTCAAGAATCAATTTAAAGAACTAGGCTGCAAGTTGAAGGGAAGGACCTCCAAGGTGATATTCTCTGAAATATTGCCTGTGCCATGTGCAACACAGGAAAGGCAGGGGGCGATTAGAGAGCTGAATGCATGGCTAAAGACCTGGTGTAGAGAAGAGGGATTTGGGTTTCTAGAGTACTCGGCTGACTTTTCATTGGGGTGCAACCTATATGCTAATGACGGTTTGCACTTGAATGGAAGGGGGTCTGCTGTGCTGGGAAAGAGGTTTATGGGAAGGCTGGAGGAGTATTTAAACTAGGATTGAGGGGGGAGGGTGAACTAGAATTACATCGGGCAGACAGGTTAGCTAGGGGTCTGACATTAATGGAGGGTGGAATGGGAATAGATGGGGGGAGGATTATGGCAGGTGACAGGAAATTTCCCATGTTGCAAACTGCCATTGGAAACTATAGTGCCATCTGTACTACTAAAAATGATATGAAAAACACTAGAGCAAAATGTAGTAATGCATTAAAGTGTTCGTTCACCAATGCCAGAAGTCTGCCAAGCAAAATAGGTGAGTTGGAAGCTCTGGTGCATGAGGAGAGCTATGATGTAATTGGTATTGCTGAAACTTGGCTTCAATCTTCACATGACTGGGCTATTAATATTCCTGGCTATGCACTCTTTCGGAGAGACAGAGTAAATAGGAAAGGTGGAGGGGTCTGTCTCTATGTGAGAAGTGATCTCAAAGCAAGCGTGAAAGAGGACCTGGTTGATGGAGAGTGTGATGAGTCTGAAGCATTATGGGTGGAACTGCATATAGATGTGCGTAGTTCTAAGTTAATCATTGGGGTTTGTTTTTAGACCACCCAATGTTCATGAGGAGGTGGAGACTCAGCTCCTTGCACAGATGGAAAGGGCTGCAAGGGCTGGGACGGTGATAATAATGGGGGATTTTAACTACCCAGAAATTGACTGGAGTAATGGCACTGCTGGGACAGTTAAAGGGCAAAAATGTATAAACCTATTACAGGACAATTTTATGGTCCAGTTTATTGAGGCCCCAACTAGGAATGATGCTCTGCTGGATCTGGTAATCTCAAACCATGCAGAGCTTATTACTAATGTCCAGATAAAGGAACACCTGGGTAACAGTGATCATAACATGATTTCATTTGATGTTAGCTGTAAGCAAGAAATACATACAGGAAAGATAAAAACGCTCAACTTCAAGAGAGCACATTTTCCAAAAATGAGGGCTGCTCTCCAGGACTTGGACTGGGAGGGAATATTGGCATCAATGAGCACAGAACAGAAATGGGTGTTCTTCAAAAAGACTGTCTGGGACCTCACTGCAAAGTATATTACCATGGGCAATACGTTTAAAAGGCTTAAAATAAAACCTATGTGGCTCACGGTCAAAGTTAAAAAAGCTATGATCAATAAGAAAAGAGCTTTTAAAAAATATAAAAGTGAAGGATCACTAGTGTTGTTTAAATGTTACAAAGAATTTAACAGAATATGTAAAAAGGAAATCAAGGATGCAAAAATTCAAAACGAACGACAGATTGCAAAAGATAGTAGGACAAACCCCAAAAAATTCTTCAAATATATTAATAGTAAAAAGGTCAGGTCTGAGGCCCTTTACAAAATAATCTAGAGTGGGTGACAGGGGACAAAGAGAAGGCTAATTTATTAAATACTTTCATCAGCTCTGTGTATACAAAGGAGCATGGGGGAGCTCATGTCCATAATGGGGGTGGTAATTACACAGACCCGAATGATCCACAATGGCTCAAAAGTGATATGGTCCAGAAATATTTAGACAGAATAAAGGTGGATAAAGCACCTGGACCAGATGGCATCCACCCACGGATCTTAAAAGAATTGAGCTCTGCAATTTCAAAGCCATTGTATTTAATTCTTAGGGACTCATTAATGACGGGAATAGTACCACTGGATTGGCGCAGGGCAAAAGTGGTGCCTATATTTAAAAAGGGAACAAAGTCTTTACCAAGTAACTATAGACCTGTTAGTTTAACTTCTATAGTTGGGAAGATACTGGAGAGATTATTAAAAGACCACATAGACGAGTTCTTGCTTGAAAAAAACATTTTAAGCAACAGACAGCATGGATTCATGAAAGACAGAAGTTGTCAGACAAACCTGATTTCTTAAAGTGGTGGGACACCCTAAAAATGAAAACTACAAAAAAATGTTAGTAACAATTTAAAATAAAAAATAAAAATAAAAAAATATTTTTTTTTTACTTACCAGAAATGGCTGTTGCTAGGCAGATCGTCCTAATCTGCCTCCTCCAACGCCGCGGTGATCTTCTCTTCTTCCGTCTTCAGGTGAATGGGGCGCGGTGTGTTGTGGGAACTGTGTCCCACAACACACCGCGTTCCCCATTCACAAATAAGAATCGCGCATGCGCAGTAGGCCGCGCGAAGCCGCTGCCCTTACTGAGGATGGCGGCGCTGGATCCGGGACGCCGAGGGACATCTCGGCCTCCACGAACGGCAGCGCGGGCGCCCTGGGAGGGTAAGTGTGCTTATTAAAAGTCAGCAGCGACTTTTTTTTTAGCTGCTGACTTTTAAATTTTTTTTTTTTGAAGCTGAAACACCCCTTTAAGGTAAGTAAAACCTTGGACAGAGGCGTGGCTGTGGACGTGGTATACTTGGATTTTGCAAAAGCATTCGATACAGTTCCCCACACACGGCTCATGTGTAAGGTAAGGTCTACAGGCTTGGAAATATCGGTTTGTAAATGGATAGAAAACTGGCTAAAAGACAGAATTCAGAGAGTCGTGGTTAATGATTCTTACTCTGAATGGTCTAAGGTTATCAGTGGTGTACCCCAAGGTTCAGTGCTGGGACCAGTGTTGGTCATCTTACTTTAAAAAAGTAATTTAGTTAAGTTACAAATTACTTCTCCCAAAAAGTAATTGCGTTAGTAACTCAGTTACTACATTGGAAAAGTAATTAGTTACTCAGCAATGTAACTGACTTTTTTTTTTTAATATTCTATACGTGTAACTAAGGGGCGGGTCTAGTATTACTGTAACCAAGGGGCGCATTTATTATTGTTATATATCGTGTAACCAAGGAGCTGCTCTATTATTACTCTAACCAAGGGGCAGTTCTGTTATATCGTGCAAGCAAGGGGCGGGTCTATTATTATTATATCGTGTAAGGGGTGGATTTCTACAGAAGAGGGTGAATGTTAAATTAATGGGCAGAGCTCGATATATAACAATAATAATAAATGCGCCCCTTGGTTACAGTAATACTAGACTCGCCCCTTAGTTACACGATAGACGCCCCTTGCAGAGTAGCACGAGCATCATGAAGGTGCGGCATCGCCTCGTACAATTACATGTTAACTGTGCCTGCGCTGTGTAGAGTTCACTCAGAGCTGTTTAGGTTCGGCAATTTTCGGAAGCTCCGTAGTCCTTCATACTGCGCAAGCGCTGCGCCTGCGCAGTACAGGGGGTCCTTATCCGGCGGGGGAACTTTTTTGGCAGGACACCGGAATTACACTACTGCCATCTAGTGACGGTAGATGTAATTGGGGTAACTAAGCCAAAGTAATGGGAACTGAGTTACCATGAGGGGAAAAGTAATCAGTTAGATTACTAGTTACCCTCTAAAGTAACTGAGTTACGTAACTCAGTTTATTTTAACTCAGTTACTTACATCACTGGCTGGGACCCTTACTTTTTAATATCTTTATAAATGATATTGGGTCTGGGATCAAAAGTAAAATTTCTGTCTTTGCAGATGACACCAAGCTATGCAGTGGAATAACGTCTTTACAGGAGGTCTCCAATTTACAAGCTGACATCAATGCTCTGTCTAATTGGGCGACTATGTGGCAGATGAGGTTTAATGTTGATAAATGTAAAGTTATGCACTTGGGGGCTAAGAATATGCATGCATCATACATGCTAGGGGGAGTACAACTGGGGGAATCCATAGTGGAGAAGGATCTGGGGGTTTTGGTAGATCATAAGCTCAATAATAGCATGCAATGTCAAGCTGCGGTTTCCAAAGCAAGCAAAGTTCTTTCTTGTATTAAGAGAGGTATGGACTCCAGAGAGAGAGATATAATTTTGCCCCTGTTCAAATCATTAGTAAGACCTCATCTGGAATATGCAGTTCAGTTTTGGGCACCAGTTCTCAAAAAGTATATTGGGGAACTGGAGAAAGTGCAGAGAAGGGCAACCAAACTGATAAGAGGCATGGAGGAGCTCAGCTATGAGGAAAGATTAGAGGAACTGAATTTATTCACTCTTGAGAAGAGGAGAATAAGGGGGGATATGATCAACATGTATAAATATATAAGGGGTCCATATAGTGAACTTGGTGTTGAGTTATTCACTGTACGGTCAACACAGAGGACAAGGGGGCACTCCTTACGTCTAGAGGAAAAGAGATTTCATCTCCAAATACGGAAAGGTTTCTTCACAGTAAGAGCTGTGAAAATATGTAATAGACTCCCTCCAGAGGTGGTTCTGGCTAACTCAGTAGATTGCTTTAAGAAAGGACTGGATACTTTCCTAAATGTACATAATATAACTGGGTACTGACATTTATAGGTAAAGTTGATCCAGGGAAAATCCGATTGCCTCTAGGGGGATCAGGAAGGGATTTTTTTTTCCTCTGCTGTAGCAGATTGGAGCATGCTCTTTTGGGGTTTTTTTTTGCCTTCCTCTGGATCAACTGTGGGTATAGAATGGGGTTTATTGGATTGTACGATATATTTTTATTTTTATTTATTTCTTTTATTTTTATGGTTGAACTGGATGGACTTGTGTCTTTTTTCGGCCTAGCTAACTATGTAACTATGTAACTTCCCTTAGTGTTGCCGGTACAATTAGAGATGATTCTTTGGAAAGATCCTCCTGATGGCTCAGGCCGGTTTATACATGAAACAAACACCATTGCGCAATATTGCTAACTATAAACTGCCCATGAGATGCCTATGTTGTATGCACTCACGTGTACTCGGTAGATATAGCGCAGATAAAAGTAACAATGGTCAGGCTTTCGCTTCTGGGCTGTCAGCCCTTCTCCTCCTTTGCTGAGCTTGTGTATCACACGGCGTCACCTAGGCTCCTCCTCCCGACGCGTTGCGTCACAGGTCACGTATCTTTTTCAAGGGATACTGACCTAGTGAACAGCGTGGAGTATTTATAGCAACAAAATAACAGTTGGGTTGCCCTGGTGACTTCAATCGTCCTCATGCTTGCGTCATCATTCCATTTACCTTTATCCGCCACACCGGGTACCTATGTGGATGTGCATTTAACTCCTTAACCGCTGTAACACGTCACTGTTTCAATTTAGAGCGCTGTTTAAATGCCGGTAATTGAATGGAAAGTGAAGAACAGGAATTTATCTTAATGTTATAAAGCCTTTGAACATATAAAATGGGACCGGTGTGAAACCACACCATATTTAATCAGGGATATAAAAATCGGGACTATAAATAAAAATAGGATATATAAAATTATAAATAAAAAATAAATGAAATAAAAATGAATAAAAATAATATTAAAAATGTTAGAAATTAAAATATAAAAATAGAAATGAACATAAAGAAAAAAAGAAAGGATAATAAAATAAAAATGATAAAATTGATTACTACAATGTCGGTGAAAATAAATTAATAGGAGGAGCTAGTAGACGCAGTAAGCTGTGGTAACTGTCTGCGGGGACCCTTGTTGTAACCATGGAGTGGGCACCATATGGGACTATAGAATCATATTACAGTGTGTTGTCAGGACCAAAAAAAAACATATGGTCAGAAAGACCAATGGGAAGAGCATATTAAAATAAAAATAAAATAATGCATCTGGATGTAAAACCATGTTAAAACGAGAAAACATGTTTAAAAAGAAGTTGAAAAAAACATGTTAAAACGAAGCGGAGGAAACATATTAAAACCGAAGTTGGGAGAACAAAATGAAGTATTATAAAAATATTAAGAGAACATGTTAAAATGAAGTTGAAAAAACATGTTTAAAAAATATTTAGAAATCGGATATAAAACAATTAAGATCGAAATCAATATTCAACCCTGCTGGTGAAAAACTATTCATTTTGTATATCCATCTGGATTCACTCTTGCTTAGTTCTCTAATCTTGTGGCTACCTCTCCAGTTAGGTTTGTACTTGTCGATGGCCCAGAACTTCAGATCACAGGGATTTTTACTATGGAATTGCGCAAAGTGCCTAGAAACACTATTCTTAGGAAAACCTGATTTGATATTTTGCACTTGTTCACGTAGACGCTTCCATAGGGGTCTTTTCGTTCTACCAACATACTGTAATGAGCACGAACACTCCAACATGTAAACCACCCCTTCCGTTCTGCATGAAATGAAATCTTTTATTTCATATTCTTTCTTGGTTGCTGTGGATATGAATTTGTTCCCCTTTATTCCCTTTTGTTTAGTGTGTCTGCATGCATAACATTGCTTGCATGGGAAGAAACCCTTTCCTTGAAAGAAAGACATAATTTGGTTCGATTTAGGGGGATCAGGTACATTTTTCACTAGTAAGTCTCTTAATGTCGGGGCTTTTCGGTAGATGAATCGTGGATTTTTTGGCAGTATTTCCTTCAATTGTCTATCTGCCTGTAGTAATGACCAGTGCTTATTGATGATGCCTTCGATTTTTTTATGTTGTATATTAAAATTAAAAATTAAAGGTACCTCCATAAATTTCTCATTGTTTAGTTTTTTGGCCAGTATGAGTTCTTTCCTAGGTATTTGTAGTACCTCTTGTATTTTTTGTTCGATGAATTCCCCATTGTACCCTTTTTCCTTGAATTTGCCTCCAATCACACTTGCTTGTTGTAGATACCTATTGTCGTCACTGCAATTTCTTCGAATTCTGATTAATTGACCTTTAGGTATGTTAATTAACCATGGGCTATAATGGCAGCTATCTGGGTAAAGTCTGTGTACTAAAACCATTTTGTTCCAGTGTAATGTCTAAATCTAGGAATTTTATGTTTTTATCACTGATATCAAAAGTCAATATTATGTTCTTTTCATTATTATTTAGTACCTCAAAAAATTCCTCCAGGCTTTTTCGGTCCCCTCTCCAGACGATGATGCAGTCATTAATATATCGTTTAAATAAAATCAGTTCAGGAGGGGGGTTGGAATATAGGGCTTCTTCCTCCCAGAGTGACATAAAAATATTTGCTACGCTCGTGCGTATTTGGCCCCCATTCCAATGCCATTTAATTGCCTGTAAAACTCTTTGTTAAACCAGAAGTAGTTATGTTGAATGCCATATGCTAGGCATCTGAGAATGAATCTTTTTTGTTTGGATATTAGGCTACTCCATTCGTCCATTGCCCATTTTGTTGCAGTTATTGCGTCGTTATGGTCCATTATTGTGTATAAAGAGGTGACATCTGCAGTTGCAATTAGGTAGTTCTCGTTTTCATTTATTATTGTTTCTTCTAAAATTTGTATTAGATGTTTAGTATCCCTTAGATATGATTTTGTCCTGGGTACTAGAGGTTGGATGAAGCTATCCACATATTCCACAATTCTAGCATTGATTGACTGTATCCCGCTTATTATCGGTCTTCCTGGTGGGGTAGTTTGATTTTTATGTATTTTGGGTACAGTATACAGGACCGGGACTCTACAAGTACTAGGTACTTTTCTTCTTTTTTATTTAGTATATTTTTAATGCTTCCTCGTAGGACAAGACCCTGTAATTCTCCTTTATATTCCTTGGTCGGGTTTCCCTTCAGTTTAATATACGTGCTTGTGTCATTCAATTGAACAAGGAAGCATTAAAAATATACTAAATAAAAAAGAAGAAAAGTACCTAGTACCTGACACTTGTAGAGTCCAGGTCCTGTATACTGTACCCAAAATACATAAAAATCAAACTACCCCACCAGGAAGACCGATAATAAGCGGGATACAGTCAATCAATGATAGAATTGGGGAATATGTGGATAGCTTCATCCAACCTCTAGTACCCAGGACAAAATCATATCTAAGGGACACTAAACATCTAATACAAATTTTAGAAGAAACAATAATAAATGAAAACGCGAACTACCTAATTGCAACTGCAGATGTCACCTCTTTATTACACAATAATTGACCATAACGACGCAATAACTGCAACAAGATGGGCAATGGACGAATGGAGTAGCCTAATATCCAAACAAAAAAGATTCATTCTCAGATGCCTAGCATATGGCATTCAACATAACTACTTCTGGTTTAACAAAGAGTTTTACAGGCAATTAAATGGCATTGGAATGGGGGCCAAATACGCACCGAGCGTAGCAAATATTTTTATGTCACTCTGGGAGGAAGAAGCCCTATATTCCAACCCCCCTCCTGAACTGATTTTATTTAAACGATATATTGATGACTGCATCATCGTCTGGAGAGGGGACCGAAAAAGCCTGGAGGAATTTTTTGAGGTACTAAATAATAATGAAAAGAACATAATATTGACTTTTGATATCAGTGATAAAAACATAAAATTCCTGGATTTAGACATTACACTGGAACAAAATGGTTTTAATACACAGACTTTTTTTAAACCGGTCGAACGAAATAGCTACATACCTACAGATAGCTGCCATTATAGCCCATGGTTAATTAACATACCTAAAGGTCAATTAATCAGAATTCAAAGAAATTGCAGTGACGACAATAGGTATCTACAACAAGCAAGTGTGATTGGAGGCAAATTCAAGGAAAAAGGGTACAATGGGGAATTCATCGAACAAAAAATACAAGAGGTACTACAAATACCTAGGAAAGAACTCATACTGGACAAAAAACAAAACAATGAGAAATTTATGGAGGTACCTTTAATTTTTAATTTTAATATACAACATAAAAAAATCGAAGGCATCGTCAATAAGCACTGGTCATTACTACAGGCAGATAGACAATTGAAGGAAATACTGCCAAAAAAATCCACGATTCATCTACCGAAAAGCCCCGACATTAAGAGACTTACTAGTGAAAAATGTACCTGATCCCCCTAAATCGAACCAAATTATGTCTTTCTTTCAAGGAAAGGGTTTCTTCCCATGCAAGCAATGTTATGCATGCAGACACACTAAACAAAAGGGAATAAAGGGGAACAAATTCATATCCACAGCAACCAAGAAAGAATATGAAATAAAAGATTTCATTTCATGCAGAACGGAAGGGGTGGTTTACATGTTGGAGTGTTCTTGCTCATTACAGTATGTTGGTACAACGAAAAGACCCCTATGGAAGCGTCTACGTGAACACGTGCAAAATATCAAATCAGGTTTTCCTAAGCATAGTGTTTTTAGGCACTTTGCGCAATTCCATAGTAAAAATCCCTGTGATCTGAAGTTCTGGGCCATCGACAAGTACAAACCTAACTGGAGAGGTAGCCACAAGATTAGAGAACTAAGCAAGAGTGAATCCAGATGGATATACAAAATGAATAGTTTTTCACCAGCAGGGTTGAATATTGATTTCGATCTTAATTGTTTTATATCCGATTTCTAAATATTTTTTAAACATGTTTTTTCAACTTCATTTTAACATGTTCTCTTAATATTTTTAATAATATTTTTATAATACTTCATTTTAACATGTTCTCCCAACTTCGGTTTTAACAAGTTTCCTCCGCTTCGTTTTAACATGTTTTTTTCAACTTCTTTTTAAACATGTTTTCTCGTTTTAACATGGTTTTACATCCAGATGCATTATTTTATTTTTCTTTTAATATGCTCTTCCCATTGGTCTTTCTGACCATATGTTTTTATTTTGGTCCTGACAACACACTGTAATATGATTCTATAGTCCCATATGGTGCCCACTCCATGGTTACAACAAGGGTCCCCGCAGACAGTTACCACAGCTTACTGCGGCTACTAGTCCCTCCTATTCATTTATTTTCACCGACATTGTAGTAATCAATTTTTTCATTTTTATTTTATTATCCTTTCTTTTTTTCTTTATTTTTTTTTCTATTTTTCTATTTTCATTTCTAACATTTTTAATATTATTTTTATTTCATTTATTTTTTATTTTTTATTTATAATTTTATATATCCTATTTTTATTGATAGTCCCAATTGTTATATCCCTGATTAAATATGGTGTGGTTTCACACCGGTCCCCTTTTATATGTTCAAAGGCTTTATAACATTAAGATAAATTCCTGTTCTTCACTTTCCATTCAATTACCGGCATTTAAACAGCGCTCTAAATTGAAACAGTGACGTGTTACAGCGGTTAAGGAGTTAAATGCACATCCACATAGGTACCCGGTGTGGCGGATAAAGGTAGATGGAATGATGACGCAAGCATGAGGACGATTGAAGTCACCAGGGCAACCCAACTGTTATTTTGTTGCTATAAATACTCCACGCTGTTCACTAGGTCAGTATCCCTTGAAAAAGATACGTGACCTGTGACGCAACGCGTCGGGAGGAGGAGCCTAGGTGACGCTGTGTGATACACGAGCTCAGCAAAGGAGGAGAAGGGCTGACAGCCCAGAAGCGAAAGCCTGACCATTGTTACTTTTATCTGCGCTATATCTACCGGGTACACGTGAGTGCATACAACATAGGCATCTCATGGGCAGTTTATAGTTAGCAATATTGCGCAATGGTGTTTGTTTGTTTTTCTTTTTCATGTATAAACCGTCCTGAGCCATCAGGAGGATCTTTCCAAAGAATCATCTCTAATTGTACGGGCAACACTAAGGGAAGTTTCTGTTTCTTTTTTTCCCTACATTTATTTACAAATACTTTTACCGCAGTGGCAACAGTTTCTATTTCCTTTCTGAGAAACTAGCAGTTTTTTGCTTTGCTTTTCTCTAAACAGTAGGAGTTTAAAACCAGCTGTCTCAATTGATTTTATCAGTAGTGCACCACTGCACTTTAAACACCAATCGCCTGGTGTATCTGCTTATCTGTCTACCGTAGCTAATAGATTGCATACAACACTATTGTCTGGTGTATGGTACCAATCTTGTAATTAGAGTAATCGCCTGGTGTATCTGTTTATTCTAGCTATCAGATTGTATTCAACACTTATTGTCTGGTGTATGGTATGAATCTTGCAATCAAAACACTTTTTGCTACACCAGATATCTTTCACTCTTTTCTAACACAGGACACATTTTTCAATCACCTTGATTGATATCACTGAATCGTCGTTCAACTTTTATCTACTAACACAGACAACTACATCCACCTATTAATTAGGAGTTTTATGCACGTTTGGCATTCTTTCTATAATAAGGATCACACACTTGCACATCATTTTATCTATATACAAGGATTGTATATATTTTTACTTCACACACCTCCAGCACAGTATATACGGAGTGTATATTTTTATTACTTGTGCACTATTGACCACACTTGGTATTGTGGCAATAATTGTTTTTAAGATCTATGTTCACATAACTAAGGTTAAATTGCGCACCATTTATACGCTATTTGTATATCTTTCACCGAAAATTCAGAGAACTTCTGTGTGACCGTGTGTATGCAAGCCAAGCTTTTTTTTTTTATAATTCATCTTTATTAAACATTTTCTTTCATCCTACAAAGTTATTTGTCTTAAAACAATCTCATTTTTGATTCTTACTTTTGAGGGCATGCTCCTCCAGCCACCTCCTCCCCCCTCCATTTCCCCCTTCCTTCCCTCCCCAACCGTACTTCGGGGGGCGGATAAGGGGAAAAAAAAAAACCAAGGGTTCATTTTCTCTCTTCCCTCTCTCTCCTCTCCCCTGCCATTTTGTTATCTCCTCTCATATGTGCCTCCCCTCTATTCCTATCTCTTTTTTGTGTATATATACGTGACCTCTTTTTTTTTTTTTCCTTCTGTTGGTCCTTTTCCCGTGACTTTCATGCTAGTGCTCCCCTGTCCCCTTATCCCGTACCTTTTCCTCCTCCCTCTTTTTTTCAACTTCTTTTTAAACATGTTTTCTCGTTTTTAACATAGTTTTACATCCAGATGCATTATTTTCTTTTTCTTTTAATATGCTCTTCCCTTTGGTCTTTCTGACCATATGGTCCATATGGTCTATCCCTTCTCTTGGTGTCTTCTATTGCCTTTTTTTTTTTTTTTCAATGTGTGATTTTTCTAGATCTTCTGTTCTCTATCTATTATTTCCCTGAGGTGTTTACTTTCTATTGTTCCCTTCTTCCTCTCCCTTTCCTCTTCTCTTTTCCTTCCTTTCCCTCTGTGTTTTTAACTGTTATTACGTGATTGAGTGAGGTAGCCAGGGGTCGGGAGAGAGGGCAGAGAAAAAAAAAAAAAGGGGGGGGTGGGGGAATTACAATAGCAGAAGGAGCTCACCCTCATCATCATATCAAATCATTTCTTATTCTCATTGCTTTTCCATACATCATTTACATTTCATTAAAAATTAAGGCATACAGGTTGTAGAAATTACTCTTTCCCTTCTCCCTTTCTTCTTCCTAGTCTTTCTTAATTATTGGCATTTATTTCCTTCTCTATCTCTTGTGCATATTTTCCCCATTCGGCCCATATGTTCTCATATCTGTCTTGTTTATTTTTAATCTTATATACCCATCGTTCTGCTTCTCTTATTTCCTCTACCTCCTTTTTCCAGTCTTTCATTGTGGGACCTGTTACCTGTTTCCACCATCTTGGTATCAATCTCTTTGCCGCATTCAATAAATGCGGTGTGATACTGCTTTTATATGTCTTTCTGGATTCCATAGCCCCGTGGAACAGTCAATGCCCGGGTTTCAACTCTATCCTTCCCCCTGACATCTTCCTGATCCAGGGGGCTATGTCCTCCCAGAATTTCTTTATTACAGGGCAAGTCCACCAGATGTGAAGATAGGTTCCCTCTTCCCCGCATCCTCTCCAACATCCCTTTTCTCCTGTGCCATACATCTGTGCAAGTCGTACCGGTGTTCTATACCATCTAGACAAGAATTTATAAGACATCTCTTGAATTGAGGAGCTTATTGAGAGGAAGTATGTAGCTTCTATCAACTTTTTTATTTGTGTTGTCGTAAATGTACACTCGAGTTCCCTTTCCCATTCTTTAATAAAATAGGGTATCGTTTTTTTCTCTTCACTCTTGATCAGTTTATACATCTGAGATAACAAATGATCCGATTTTATTAGTTCCCTACATGTTTTTTTCAAATGGTGTTAGAGTCCTGGGTTCTCATTTGTGGTTCTATCTTCTTAAAGAAGATTCTCATCTGATTGTACCTCCATCCTGCCATTTTTATACTCCCTTGTGTTGATCCCATCTCACTTTGTGAACGAAGGGTTCCCCTTGGGGCATATCTAAGGCACATTGTGTTTCCCTCTGATTCCCATGGGCCTAACGTCCCTTTCTCCTCCCCAGGGGGGAACCATGGATAACCTCCTAATGGGGTTAATGGGGAAATTTTCGGGGCATATACTCCTTTTCTATTTAGCCTATCCCAAACTGCCAAAGTGTTTCGCGTTAACGGTGAGGTCCATTTAGATAAACCCCTATCTTTTACAGGTATCCACAGTGCTCCCTCTAGATTCCTTCCTGACATTTCTTTCTCAATTGTTACCCAGATTTTTTTTTCCCCATCATGGCTCCAGTTCAAAATTCGAACCAGGGCCATTGCTCTATAATATTTTGCTGTCTGGCAACCCTATTCCTCCTTCTTCCTTATCCCTGCAAAGTATGCTATATGCAATCCTCACTCTTCCCTTTCCCCATATAAATGACAGGAACATCTTACGTGTCTTTTTAAAAAATTTCTGTGATAATGATATAGGTACAGTGTATAACACATATAACAGTCTAGGTATTATGTTCATTTTAAGGGTATTGACTCTTCCCATTAATGTTAACATCTGGCCATTCCACCTCTGTAAGTCTTCCTCTATTTTTGCTATTAGGGGCTCATAATTTTGCTCAAACAGTGATTTTACATCTGCCGATATATGGACACCCAGGTAATGCAACGACTTCTTAATCCAGATAAGGGAGTTTTTCTTTTTCATTCCTACCTCCATTTCTATAGGTACGTGAATGGGTATTAATATCGATTTTTCTATATTTATTTTAAAGTTCGACAGCGAGCCAAATTTCCCAACCTCGTTCATCACTTCACCCAGGGAGTCTAAAGGGTTTGACAATGTAAACAACAGGTCATCAGCGTATGCTGAGACTTTATACTCTCTAGCTCCAATTTTTATTCCCTTTATTTCTTTTTTCTCTCTTATCCTACACAGAAAAGGTTCCAGTACCAAGAAAAATAGTATTGGGGACAGTGGGCAACCTTGCCTAGTGCCGTTGCGTATGTCAAAACCTTCTGATAACGCCCCATTCACTTTGACCCTTGCTCTTGGGTTTGCATATAGTGCTCTTACCCATCCCAGCATCCTGTCCCCTAATCCTATTTTCCTCAGTACCTCCACCATGAAGACCCAGCTCACTCTATCAAAGGCCTTTTCGGCATCCATTGATATCATTACGCTGGGCTTCTTACTTGGGCCATTCTGCACCAGTGTAGTATATTCAGGGCTCTTATTGTGTTATCTTTTGTTTCTCTCCCTTGCATAAAACCTGTCTGATCCGTATGTACTATTCCTGGTGTCCTTTCTTGGAGTCTTGTTGCCAATATTTTCGCAAATAATTTGGTGTCTGTATTTAACAGGGATGTAGGCCTGTAATTTGCACAATATCTTGGGTCTTTCCCCTGTTTCGGAATTACCGTTAAGTAAGCTAGCGATGCTTCTGGGGATAGTGGATTACCTGCTGTTACTTGATTGAAATACTCACATAATGGTTTCTTCAGAATATCTATATATTTTTTATAGTATGCGCTCGTTAGTCCGTCTGGCCCTGGACTCTTCCCACTAGGTAGATTTTCTATTGCTATCCTAACCTCATCCTCTGTTATCTGGCTTTCCATTTTTTGTGCTACCTCTAAGGGTAAAGATGGGAGTGAGGAGCCTCCAATATATTCCCTGATCTCTTCCACCTTCCCCTCTCCATTACATACCCACCTTGATGTTTCAATGTTATAAAGACTTTTATAGAATATTTCAAATTCCTTTGCTATAGCTTTGTGTCCTCTATTTTTTTATCTCCCGCTTGGATGCTGTGAACATGGGAAAGTTCTTGTTGTTGTTTTAATTGGTTTGCTAATAATTTTCCACACCTGTTCCCATGCTCATAGAATCTATGTGCGTAGAATCTGTATTTATTTTTGGTCTTCCTATCTAAGCATTTTATGTGATCAGCCCTAAGCTTCTCCAGTTGTCGCGCCTCCTCCGAGTTTAGACTATTTTTGTGTTTATTTTCTAGTTCTGAAATCTTTTCTAATAAGTCTTCTAGTTCCTTTCTTTTTTCTTTCTTCACTCGTGAGCCGTGAGCTATTAATACTCCTCTCATAACTGCCTTATGGGCTTCCCACACTATTTGCTCTGAGACCTCTCCCGTACTATTTTCTTTAAAGTAGTTTATCATTTTACTTTGTGTATCCCCCGCTATCTGTTCATCATCCAGCAGTGTCTCATTTAACCTCCAAGTCCGTTCCCTTTGACCTCCTGATACTGGTTGAAATATCATAACTACCGACGCATGGTCTGATATTGTGATCACCCCCATTTTTACTTCTTTAACCCAATCCAGGTAATACTGATCTACTAAAAAGATATCCAACCGTGAATAAACATTATGTGTTTTTGAGTAGTAGCTGTAATCTTTTATCCCCTCGTTATATACTCTCCCTGTATCCACCAGATGGGCCCGCCTCAACTGATTTTTCACCTGTTTCAATGCTTTTAATGAGCTGCCTATTTTTTCAGATGTTGTATCCAATTCCTGGTTCATTATAATATTTAAATCTCCTCCTAAGATTACACATCCTTCCTTAAACTTTTCTAATTTTCTCATTGTTTTTATCAGAAAGTCAGTTGTCCCGTTGTTAGGTGAGTAAACAGATGCAAACATATAACATACTCCATACAGGGACCCTTTAATAAATAAAAATCTTCCCTCTGGATCTTGCTGTATTTCTATAAATTCCACAGGACAAGTCAGTTTAAACACAATAGAGACCCCTCTCGCTCCTTTTATTGGTGAATATGCATGGTACCACTGGTTATACTCAAACCTCAGCAGTTTGGATGGTGATCTGGGCATGAGATGGGTCTCCTGCATCTATATGATATCAACTGCATAATGACGCATTTCCTGCCACAGACGCTCCCTCTTATGTGATAAGTTTAAGCCTCTGACATTATGCGTCATTATTTTTAACTTTTCTGCCATCTACTGTCTTTAAACACTTCTTTTTTCCACCCCTTATATATTGTCTGAAATATTTTGCCTTTGAAAATTGTATCCATCTTTCTAGGGACTGCTGTTCCACTTCCTGTTTCCTTACTACTTTTACCCCTAGGCACTCTTTTCCCCTAGTCGTGCCATCTATTAGGGAGTCCCCCGAGACTGGCAGTTTTCTGCCCTGTCTCCCCCCTTACTCCCTCCTGCTTCCAGCAGGTTCTCCAGTCCGTCATCAGGACCTGCCTACTTATAATTTAAAAAAGAATCGAACCCCTTTACCTCCCGGACCATTTTCTCATCTAGTTTTATAGGCTGAGCACCTTCTTTGGATCTCCCTCCTGTCCACATTATTTCTTCAAGGTTTTTCACTCTAGCTTCAAAGCCATAACACCTGTTCTGTACAAGCCCCTCTAACCACTTAATTAATCAATAGATATATGCCCCGGGCATAACCTCGAGCAGGAAGAGAAAAAAAAAAAAAAAGAAGGGGGGGGGGGAATCTCCCCCGTAGGGGACATCTCTCCTCTCTCCCTTTCCTTCCTTTTCCTTCCTTTTCCTTCCTTTTCCTCCCTCCCCTCCCCCCCCCTCCCTCTCCCACCCTTCACCAAACCCACATTATCTTTAAATATATTATACATAATAACACACTCCATCCTGTTACTCCAAATTTCCACCAGGTGTTTCCAATTGCTATTACTACATTCAAATTTCATTAGTCACATTAATAATGTTACTTTGACTTTTTTCAGCTCTATAAGATTTAGTGATTAATTAAAACCTTCTCTCCCCAGGGAAGGGAGATAAGGGAAAAGGGAAAAAAAACAGGGGTGGGGAGAAACCCTCCTGAAGGGGACATCTCTCCCCCCTCCCTCTCTCTCCCCCTCCTCCCTCCCCTCCCCTCCCCCTCCCTCTGCCGTCCTTCGCAACACTCACATTTGCTTTATATAAATTATACATAATAACACATTCTATCCTATTATCCTTACATTTCCACTAAATGTTTCCAAGTGCAAATTCTGAGTTCAGATTTCATTGAACACATTAATAACATTACTTTAACTTATTTCAGCTCTACAAAAATGTCAGTGATTGATTAAAACATTCTCTCCCCAAGGGGGAGGAAAAAAAAAAAAAAGGTGAAAAAACCGCATACAGTTCCTTATATATGTGACCCGGTCCATGCAATTACCCCTTGTGTCCACCAAGTGTTGCCGAGTGCTGCACAAAAAAAAAAAACAATCCCCTTCCTGCTCTGTAACCTTTATGCTCTTTCTATAATTTGTAACCACTGCCCTGGCCGTTGTATTATCTTCTTTACTGTATTTATTCTCCAATCCTTAAAGTCTGTCTGTGGGAGATCCAATATCTTCAAGAATTTCTGTAAGTCGTCTTTTGTACGGAGAACTGCTGTTCTACCGTCTCGTGTTGCTGTCAGTGCGAAGGGGTAGCCCCATTGATATCTGATCTCCCTTTTTCTCAGGACTTCCAACAGGGGACACACCATCCTGCGTTGCATTAAAGTCCTCCGAGATATAACAGGGAACAGTGCCACATCTGACCCCTCAAATTTAAATTGTAGGTGTATCCCTTGCGGCTTTCATTATTGCTTCTTTTCCTGTGTATTTGTGGATTTTACATATTACATCCCTCGATCTTTCTTTGTTTTGTTTGGAGAGATTTGTGATTCGGTGTATTCTATCAATTTCAATCAGGTCTCCTCTACCCTGACCCAGAATTTGTAAAAAAAATCTTTTGTGCGGTCACCTTTAACTCCTCTTGACTACATCTTTCTGGCAGGTCGCGTATTCTAATATTCTGGCAGCGTTCCCTGTTTTCAAAATCATCTAGTTGATCTTTAAATTTATTCATCATATCGTCTTGTTTTTTGATGATCTCTTGGGCCTCTCCCATTGCTAATTTTATTTCATCTTGTTCTTCCTCTAGGAGTTCCACTCTATGTCCTACCGCTCCGACCTCCTCCCTCAAATCTTCCACTGCTTGTTTGCATGTGCTCTCTACTTTTGAAATTAACTCCTGAATGTCCGCTTTTGTTGGTAATGCTCTTATTAAATTTCTGAGGTCATTAAAATCCTGTTCTGTTCCCACTTTCGCTGTAGTACCCCTTGGGGCCGTTTCCTCTATTTCTGATGATGGTATATTAAAGTATTTCATCCCTTTTGTGGCACCTGCCTCTTTCTTTTCTGTGTCTTCCCTTAGTTTTCTTGATTCTGATAGTCCCGGGTCCCCTGTATCATTACACCCTCCTTCTGATACCTGGACTTCTGTTGGTTTTTCTGTTGATTTTTGCGGTGTATCTATCTGTTCTGGGGTGTGCGGACTTGTATGATTTGGTGTGGGGCAGGGGGGGGGGGGGGGCTTTTGGTCAACATCTCCTGGGGATTTCCCCTATTCTCAGAAAGGGGTGGCTGTGTCCCTGTATCTGATGGTGTAGTGCCCAGCTCAGGGAGTCCCCCCTTCTCTTTATCCAGCCCCCCTCCAATCCCTCTTGTACCTTTGGGGGTTTGTACCGTCCCCCTTGATTCTTCTATCGCTTTTGAACCACCGCCGTGTCTCCATTCGCCCTGGTTCCGGCTGTTACCTGCCGTCCACTGCCTCCTATCCCTGGGCTGTTCGCCGTATGACTGTGCACCTGTATCGTGGGGGATCCGCGTCCCGTCACTCCCAAGCTTCCGCCAGCTTCTGGGGAGCCGTATCGCTGCTGTGTGGTAGCTGTGGCATCGCCTCTCTGCGGTGTCGTGTACGCTCTGAGCCCTCCAGCCACGCTTCTGCTTCCTCCTCCTGCTGGCTGCATGGCGGCTCGTCTGCGGGTAGACATGATCTCGCCAAGGCTGTACCCCGCTCTGGAAGGTTCCTTCTCCCGCTTCGCTTCCCCACTCTCTGCTGCTCACTGCCTGCGAGCCTGTGTGCACACAGACCGTCACGGCTTACCCTCCTCCGCTCTCAATCAGGTCAATTGGCTCCTCAGATGCATCAAATCCCGCTGTCTCTATCTGGTCCGGGTGTGTAAGGGAGCTTTCTCCTCACACGTCTACACCCATGCTAAGCTCCTTAGATGCAAGCCAAGCTTGAGTGGAATTCCGTCGGAAAAACCATCCAAGAAGTGGACAGTGGCAGCTGTTTTTTTGTTTTTATCTAATATTTTTTACAATTTTGTTTATTTTTTTCTTTGACAGTGCTTCTGGGGAAGGGGCTGGGAGAGGGGGTTATGGGGCAGTGGACTGTGTCAGTAGAGCAGTGGATGGTGTCAATAGTTTTTTCTTTTACAATTTAATTTGTTTTTCATTATTTTTCACAATGCTTTTGGGGGGGGGGGGGGGGGCTGGGACTGTGGACAGTGTTGGTAGGGTGGGGGGTGGTGGTGTCAGTAGTTTTTTTACCCAATTAAATTTTTTATCATTTTTTTTTACAATTTAATTATGTAATATTTATTGCAATTTTTATTTATTTTTCATCATCCCTGCTGGGGGCTGTGGTGAGATATCAGGGGTCTAAACAGACCCCCTGACATCTCCACTTTGAGACAGGGAAAGGGACTGAGGACACAGATTCCCCAGTCTCTTTCTCTGCAGCCTCAGCGTTGAAGATTAATGAACAGGAGACATTCGTAAACTGAAGCAGAGTAACACAGTTTACTCTGCTCAGGTATCAAAGGACACAGGAGCGATAGCTCACTGTGTCCAATTCATATTTACCAGCCCCTTCCTCCGCCCTCCATCCTGATAGATACCCCCCGCAGCAGCTGGTGGGATAGGAGAGAAGGGATCCAGGCTGCAGGGGGGACGAGGGGGGGCAGAGGAGGAGCACACAGCGGGCAGGAGGAGGAGGATAGGGGGCCTGGAGAACACAGGGCGGAGGACATGGCAGGCATGGGGGGGATGATCAGTGCGGCACTGCAGCGGCGGACAGTTGCAAGCACAGATCTCCCTGTATGGCATTTCAGCTGACAGCCATGGGAGGGAGAGAAGGAGAAGCAGCTGTCTAAATAGCTATGCAGGGAGATCGGTGCTTGCAACTGTCCCCCCGCCGCAGTGCCGCATCGATCATCCCTTGTTGTCAAGTGACAATCATCCATGTGTGCAGGGTGGGTCACAGTGCCCCCCCCCCTTTGGGGCCCGTGTGCAGTGAACACCCTGCACACATGGATGATACGCCACTGGAGTCACATGCAGGAAGACTGCGAGTACTCCAAAACTGCAGCACATCAGTGTGAGCCCGCTTCATATAGCACATAGGACCAGGTACTGTACAGGCTGCTTTAAGAAAACTTTTTAGCTGCCGAAGAAAAAGGGGAAGGGGGAGAAATTTGGGGGAGAGAAGGAGGAGAGCCTGGATCACATACTGTGGTGTGCAGCCTATTCTTCTTATACCTTGATTGCGGAGGCACCCACCATTTCCATCAGGCTTCATTACCTCACCTGGAGCGGCAAGCCTCCTTTGTTTGTGGAGAGCCTGGTCACAGCTCACTTACTTGGATGTCCCAGGAGCTCAGTCATCGGCTTCATTTTTTGGATGTGGCTGCCGGCTGCTCTGTTTTAACTTTCCCGCCCACACATCCTCTTCCAAGTTGCAGCACACAGGCTTCCCGGAGTGTAGGCGGGCACAGGGAGAGAAAGGCAGAAGGAAGAGCGGCCTCTGCCATACTTGTGAAGGAGGTTAAGTGCTGTACTGGCCGGGCTCTGTATGTCATGCAGACTGTGAGCCCTGTGACAGGTGCAGCCAACTTCCCTGGCAATCACAAAACACTTAGCCGACTCGCAGCACGGAATCCAGCCATGCCTGCCACCCAAGCAGTAGCACTCGGCAAGCTCCACAACGGCGCATGCGCAGTTCTGAGCTGGAGGCACAGCAGCCTTTGTACAGGGCATCAGAGCAGCCCGGGGGGAAATTGCCACTCTGCCCCTGCGTACACACACACACGTACATACATATACACACAAACATGTACACACATTGTTCTGTCCACCAGATGTCTATGTTGATTATCTGTACCCGTGTTGTTAAAATTACATGTAATGTTTGTAATTTACATAAAGCAATCATATGTGAGTGCAGGCTCCATTTAGCGTTCTTTTTTGGTATTGCTGTAGTTGTTCTGTTTATTTGATTTACTATGTGTAGTTAAGGAAGTTGTTAGTAAACAGGGAATTCTGGGTAGAATATTCACAGGAAGTAAAGTAAGTTTTTCCTATCTCATCCTATATTGTAGATCGTTGTTGCTGTAATGTATGCAATATTGTACTTATTGAGGTCTATTTCTGTTATTTTGAAGTTTCACCTGGCTTGTTCTAATAAAACTGAGATCAAAGAAATATGGTATCTGAAGTTAATGGGACAAGAAGGTTTAGCTATATGTCCTTGAGACAGAACAGTGAAATTTTTAAGCTGACCTCTGAAGGCAAGATAAGCATACTTCGGAAGTCTGTACAGCCCAGGGCTATGCAGTATCCATACAGTCAGAAGCCTTAAAAAAACAGGCCTGCGGCAGGCGAAGCAAACAGCCTCGCTACACAGAGACAAGCAGCATTGACACTAGAACAGTCTCTATACAGCAAGACAACGTCTTTCCCGCAGCCATGTCTCACAGTGGGACATCTTCTTGCAAAACACGTTCACGAACAAGCTCATCTAGGTCATCTGTCGCAAATGCAGCAGCTATCGCCCGTTCAAAAGCTAAAGCAGCAAGAGCCAGGGCCGCATTCGCAGACCAAGAGCTGCAGATTAAAAAAGAAAAGGCCCACCTTGAAGCAGAAAGGGTGAGACAGGAACAAGAGAGAGAGAAGGAAAGGGTACGCATGGAACAAGAAAGAGTACGCATGGAACAAGAGAGAGAGAAGGAAAGGGTACGCATGGAACAAGGGAGAGAGAAGGAAAGAGTATGCATGCAACAAACGGAGAGAGAAGGAAAGAGTACTCATGGAACAAGTGAAAGAGTAACAAAGAATACGCCTGGAGGTCGAGCTGGCTCAGCAGGAGGCATCTCTGAAATTGCAGCAAGCTATCTTAGAAGCTAACATGGAGAAGCTGGCAGTGGACCGAGACGCTGCTGCCACCATTGCAGAAGCTTTAGAAGCAGCTGTCTACGATGAGCCAAGAGTAGGAAGCAGCCTACTGGGTCTAGAGGAGGACCAATAAGATTCTTTGCAATGCACATCAGATTATGTCGACCAGCACTGGGACCCAAGCAGCACCCCCAACAAGAAATGAAACATGACGTCAGTGAGTCACATCAAATAAAGCAGCAACAAGACGACCTTGGACCCCAGTGCTACAAGCAAGACAAATCTGACAGAGTTCCAGACTTTCCAATCCTAATCAAACCTTCCACAAGGTACCCAGCCTTCATACAAACATCAAACACCAGTCTTCACTCCAAAGGTGTATGAAACAAGCCGGTACGAATTGCCAACCTTATGCAAGTTTGAACCCAGCGCGCCTAAAGAAGAGACTTCTATTAGGTATGCCTTTACACTGCACCACAATGCACCAGCAGCCTACCCCAATGCCAATCAGGCTACTGTAGACTTTGCCAAGTTCCTGGCCAAAAGAGAGTTAGTTACCCAAGGACTTGTTAAATTCAGTGATCGCCCTCAACACTACAGGGCATGGCGAACCTCTTTCCAGAGTGCCATTCAAGGTTTAGATCTATTCTCCAGAGATCAGATAGACCTCCTCGTAAAGTGGCTTGGCAATGATTCTGTTGAACATGCCAAAAGGATCAGAGACATTAATATAAACCACCCTGAGATAGGCCTTAAAAACATCTGGAACAGACTGGATAGATGTTATGCCTCACCAGAGGCTATAGAGAGTACACTGTTTAAACGGATAGAAGACTTCCCAAAAATACCTAGCAGAGGTTACCAAAGACTCATAGAATTCAGTGACCTGTGTATGGAGTTACAAGTGGCTAAAGCAGAAGGGGACCTACCTGGCCTTTCTTATCTTGACTCTGCTAGAGGTATTAACTCCTTAGCACAAAAACTTCCTTATGAGTTACACGAAAGATGGATTACTCATGGCTGTAACTACAAACGAAAACACAATGTGCATTTTCCACCCTTTAGTGAGTTTGTGGACTTTGTAGACAGACAAGCAGGAACAAAAGATTACCCCAGGTTAATTTTTCCAGTGTCCTATACCACTTCATCTGGCCCTAAAGAGCTCCAGTAGCAGTGCACAAAACTAACATTTCTTCCCACAGATTGGCAGAGTCTCAGCCAGAGGATCAAGACAGCGACCCTACTAAGTTCTGCCCTCTACATAAGATGCCACATCCTCTTCTGAAATGCAGAGCCTTCAGGACAAAGACCATCCAGGATCACAAAGCTTTCCTCAAAGAGAACCACATCTGTTACAAGTGCTGCTCTTCGTCCACACATTTCGCCAAGGACTGTAAGGCCAGTGTTAAATGTACATAATGCGACAGCCAGGGCCGCTGATAAGCCAGTACAACTGATATTGTTGTACTGGGCCCGGCCAGCAGGGGGGGCCCGAGCAATCTGAAAACAGTTTAGAATTAAAAAAAAAAAAGTCTGACTGCACAGGGCTGGTCGAGGGAGGAGGACAGTGTCACCCTCAGAGCCTGGATATCACCACCGCTCAGATAAGAAACACCTATGTATAAGAGAGGTCTATGGATAAGAGAAGAGAGGACTTGCAGTGGTGTAACTAGAACCCTCAGGGCCCCGATGCAAGAAACCATGGAGGCCCCCCCCCGACCTCCGGACAAAGCCCTTTACTCTGAGCCCGATGTTGGAACACCAGGGCCCAGTCACAAGTGGGTGGCTGCATATAAAGGAACCGATTTCTTCATTTTTATATAAAAACACACACACACTATATATATATATATATATATATATATATATATATATATATATATACACACACTCACATATAAACAGCTGGTGCTCAAAAATTTTAGGGGGGGGCGCAAGCAAACTGAAAAATTCAGAAATAAAAACATCAATTGCAGCCACTGTACCATCAAACGCCACCACTGTAGCATCAAATGTAGCCGCTGTGCCCATCAAATGCTGCCACTGTGCCCATCAATTGCAGCCACTGTACCATCAAATGCCACAACTGTAGCATCAAATGTTGCCACTGTAGCATCAAATGTCGCCACTGTGCCCATCAAATGCTGCCACTGTGCCCATCAAATGCCGCCAGTGTGCCCATCAAATGCCGCCACTGTGCCCATCAAATGCCACCACTGTGCCGATCAAATGCTGCCGGTGTGCCCATTAAATGCTGCCAGTGTGCCAAATGCTGCCACTGTGAATCCCCACCGCCTGCTTGCACACCCACACACATGCATGCACACCCACACACATATATGCATGCACACCCACACACATATGCATGCACACCCCCACACACACACACACATGCATGCACACCTCCCCCACACACATATGCATGCACCCCCCCCCACACACACACACATGCATGCACACCCCCCACACATGCATGCACACCCCCCCACACACACACACACATGCACACCCCACACATACATGCACCCCCCACACACACATGCATGCACACACATGCACACCCCCCCCCACACACACATGCATGCACACCCCCCACACACACACACCCACACACACATGCATGCACTACCCCCCCCACACACACACACACCCACACACATGCATGCACTACCCCCCCCCACACACACACACACACATGCACACAACACCCCCCCCCCCCCCCACACACACAAATGAAGCATGCACACCCCCACACACATGCATGCACACACATATAAAACACACATACAGTAGATAGTCTTATAAAAAAAACGGCATTTACCTTCTTCCTGCCAGGTACTGCACTGTGGGGGGAGACAACGAGCACAGCACAGCACACACTGCTTTCACTTTAGGTATGTGAGGACGAGCTCCCTGCACCCCACACATACATGCACCCCCCACACACACATGCATGCATGCACACACATGCACACCCCCCCACACACACATGCATGCACACCCCCCCCCACACACACACACCCACACACATGCACACAACACCCCCCCCCACACACACACACACATGCATGCACACCCCCACACACATGCATGCACACACATATAAATACACATACAGTAGATATTTGTATGTGGAATCTCAAGAAATGAGAGACCACCAGTACCCTCCGGTACAGACAGGATTTTTCAGGCGAACAAAAAACGAAGAAAAAAAAAGGAGAATGTAAGTTAATATTTGGATTATTATTTTTAAATCATTTATTTTTTAGAAAAAATAAATAAATAAAAAGGAGGGGAAAAAAGAAAAGGAAAAAAATTGAATACAAACAAAATTGTCTAAAAACAATCGTGATACAATTTTTCCACATAGCAAACACATATAATGAAAACAAAATGTTCCAAATGTTACATATGGATATGAAAGTGCAGAATCCTTCGATTGCCTGACATGTTTCGGGAGTGGATCCCTTCTTCAAAGGCGCTGATCAAAGGTATAATGTGAAAAATTCTGAGAAAACAAACAACAAGAGCATATATAAACACATAGGAAAAACTCCAAAAATGGAAGGGGTGTCAGCTGCAGGGACCAATGAAGAGACCAAACATACATACCAATATCCAAAATAAAAATAAAAAATATGCAGAAGCATTAATTGATGTCCACAGAGGTAGTGTTTCCAGGGAAGGAGACCTGAAGGTGGTAAGTCTGATCCAGAGGAAAAAACTGATTTTTTGTGCTTTAACTGTGTGCTCAGAATTGAGCAAGAAGATGCCCCAAAAATGGCTTCCGGAAAAGGCCTACACGGGGATCATCGCACTCCCACAAAAAGCATATCCCAATGTTTAGAAGGTCTGCAAAGAGAATATATGAAAGAAATGACTGATTCGATTATTTATCTTTTTTTACAAATTAAAAGACTCTTATCAGTAAGCATGCGACTTGAAAAAAGAAATTGCATGCATATAATTATTGATTTTTCCCGCTTGGATGGTTTCATCCAAGAGACCCCCCAGGTGTAAAATAGGCTATTCTTATTTAACAATGATGTATATAAAAAAAAGGGCATATAGTATTCTGATTTGAAAACGATCTGCAATGAAAGCAGGGGCGGTGGGGGGGAAAAAATTCAAGAAAGATACACTTACGTTTTAAAAGAAAAAGGATCTGCTTGACAACCTGGAAGCTGCGTGGCAGCTCTGTCTCAGTTGGAGCATTCGCTGGAACTGTGATGCCAAAGTGTCTATTTAAAGAGAAGCTATTAGCGCAGTGCGCGCTGGTGGTAAATTATTTTAAAATTACAAGCAGCTGGTGCAAGGCCGCGGCGTCCTATTGGATACGCCGCGGTCATGACATGTGGGGAGCAGTGCCGTCCATCCAATAGGGAGACGGCGTTGCTTGACGAGTGACAGGCCCATGTTGACGCGGTGCGTCAGAGGGTTGCGCAGTAACGCATGCGCAGTATCATTCCACATAACTTGGGACTCCCAGTTATAAAACGGGTTATTTCACAATCCCACAAAGATGACAAAAAATTGAATTATTTTTTATTAGAGGCGCTCGAGTTTATTTTAACGCATAACATCTTCTCGTTCGATGGGTCCCACTACCTCCAGATACAGGGGGTGGCGATGGGGACATGTTGTGCCCCATCATACGCCAACCTGTATCTGGGGGAGTGGGAACAATCTCTCCTATCGGACGAATCTCTATCAGCCTATACCATGCATGTGGCGGCATGGTATAGGTACATAGACGATATTTTGATGGTTTGGAACAGTACAGTTGAAGACCTCCACGCTTTCATGGACGTCCTAAACAAAAACACATTCAACCTTTTTTTCACCATGATGCACGATCCTGTTTCTGTCACGTTTTTGGATTTAAAAATTATTAAATCCTCTGACGGATCTCTTTCCAGCGGCCTTTATCGCAAAGAGACCGCTGGCAATACTATTTTACACGCATCCAGCTCGCATCCCAAGTCTTTGGTCCTCTCCATACCATATGAACAGTACTTGAGATTGAGACGCAACTGCTCCACGGAAGCAGCCTTTAAGATTGAAGCAGATCTTTTAAGAGACCGCCTATTAAAACGGGGGTACTCAGGCACCTGTTTGAAAAAAGCATTCAGACGGGCACGGGGATCCGTAAGACAAGAAGTTCTCTTTTCAAACAGGTCCCTGGACAAACCCCAAATGACCACTCGCCTCATAACCACCTATAACAAACATAAAAAAATTGAGGGAATCCTGGAAAAACACTGGCATCTCCTGCATGTCGATCCTAACCTGAGTAAGCATGTATCTGCCAAACCGTCCATTACATTTAGACGCACACGCTCCCTTCATGATTACTTAGTAAAAAGTGAATACACTGGAGCTTTTAGAAATGACGTATGCTAACGTTTTGGTACCTTTACATGTGGCGGCTGCACCATTTGCAGATACATGAATACCCAGGGAAACTTCTTACTACCAAATGGCAAAAAATACAGTCCAAAACATTTCTTTAATTGTAAGACAACAGGAGTTGTCTACCTACTTACATGTCAATGCAAATGTTTTTACATTGGCAAAACAAAAAATGAATTTCATAAAAGGGCTGCACGACATATTGCCAGCATGAGATGCGTTAACCCTGACCTTCCTCTGGGATGACATGTTCGAGATCACCATGCAGGAACTTTCCCACGTATCTCCTTCACAATCTTAGACAGAGTTCACCCCGACAACAGAGGTGGTGACTGGAACAAAATCTTGCTCCAGAGGGAGGTCAGATGGATTGCTGCCTGTAATGCAACATGCTTTCCAGGTCTGAATACCCAACTCTCCTTCCGTCCCTTTCTGGAGGGTTTTGTCTCAGGGGGCTGTGAGAAAGAATAGCCACTCATGTGCATAAAACCCTCCGTTTTCTTTTCTGGTTCCCTTTCCCTTCCCCCTTTTTTTTTCCTTCTTTTTGGTTTTAACAGAGATAGAGGACAAAAGTGTTTTGTAGAACGTGCTGGCTTTAATATATAATATTTAATATATATATACCCTCTTTTTTCAGGACAGAGGCCAAATCAAATTATCTGAATCCAAGTATGGAGGGACTCTCCTATGCAGTGATCAATACCAACATACTTTTTTCTTTACCATATCCAAATAACATTCCATTATATAAATCTTATTGTATATTTCATGTCATTTCAGACCGATATGCTTTTTCTGTTTTGTCCCAGGTTCCGGAAATGTCCTCACTTGTTGTCCCCATCGGGACTCATGTGCCCCCTCTTTCATGTGACCGTGGTCCCCTGTGCGGGGCCCTTCCTCTAGGGTCCTTCGCGCGGGATGTGCGGCCTATCCTGCGTCAGTGGGTTCTTACTGCATGACGCCTCGCCAGGACGGAATGCTTTTCCCCATCTGGCGATACGCCATGCAGCCTTTACCCTAGGGATCTACATATTGCACCTCTCAAGCTTCCCCCATTGTTATGACTACCTTGTCATGAGCTGTCTCACTGTTGATGCATTTCCGCCCACTGCCTCTCGTCCTATCACCAAACGAGACGTAGAACGCTTACCGCGCATGCGCGCATCATACTGCGCATGCGTTACTGCGCAACCCTCTGATGCACCGCGTCAACATGGGCCTGTCACTCGTCAAGCAACGCCGTCTCCCTATTGGATGGACGGCACTGCTCCCCACATGTCATGACCGCGGCGTATCCAATAGGACGCCGCGGCCTTGCACCAGCTGCTTGTAATTTTAAAATAATTTACCACCAGCGCGCACTGCGCTAATAGCTTCTCTTTAAATAGACACTTTGGCATCACAGTTCCAGCGAATGCTCCAACTGAGACAGAGCTGCCACGCAGCTTCCAGGTTGTCAAGCAGATCCTTTTTCTTTTAAAACGTAAGTGTATCTTTCTTGAATTTTTTCCCCCCCACCGCCCCTGCTTTCATTGCAGATCGTTTTCAAATCAGAATACTATATGCCCTTTTTTTTATATACATCATTGTTAAATAAGAATAGCCTATTTTACACCTGGGGGGTCTCTTGGATGGTTTCCATCCAAGCGGGAAAAATCAATAATTATATGCATGCAATTTCTTTTTTCAAGTCGCATGCTTACTGATTAGATTATTTATCTTTTTTTACAAATTAAAAGACTCTTATCAGTCATTTCTTTCATATATTCTCTTTGCAGACCCTCTAAACATTGGGATATGCTTTTTGTGGGAGTGCGATGATCCCCGTGTAGGCCTTTTCCGGAAGCCATTTTTGGGGCATCTTCTTGCTCAATTCTGAGCACACAGTTAAAGCACAAAAAATCATTTTTTTCCTCTGGATCAGACTTGCCACCTTCAGGTCTCCTTCCCTGGAAACACTACCTCTGTGGACATCAATTAATGCTTCTGCATATTTTTTATTTTTATTTTGGATATTGGTATGTATGTTTGGTCTCTTCATTGATCCCTGCAGCTGACACCCCTTCCATTTTTGGAGTTTTTCCTATGTGTTTATATATGCTCTTGTTGTTTGTTTTCTCAGAATTTTTCACATTATACCTTTGATCAGCGCCTTTGAAGAAGGGATCCACTCCCGAAACATGTCAGGCAATTGAAGGATTCTGCACTTTCATATCCATATGTAACATTTGGAACATTTTGTTTTCATTATATGTTATGTATATGTTTGTAAGCGTGTCAGGACCCCACAGGGCAAGGACCGCACTATACCACAGATGGACACCAGTGGCAAAAAAAAGCGCACTGAGGCGATTCAGTTCGCATAGGTTGCGCTATACAAGTCATTCATTCATTCATTCATTCATTCATTCATTCATTATATGTGTTTGCTATGTGGAAAAATTGTATCACGATTGTTTTTAGACAATTTTGTTTGTATTCAATTTTTTCCTTTTCTTTTTTCCCCTCCTTTTTATTTATTTATTTTTTCTAAAAAATAAATGATTTAAAAATAATAATCCAAATATTAACTTGCATTCTCCTTTTTTTTTTTTCGTTTTTTGTTCGCCTGAAAAATCCCGTCTGTACCGGAGGGTACTGGTGGTCTCTCATTTCTTGAGATTCCACATACAAATATCTATTCAGGGATGTTGGCAACACCTTTTTTTCTATAGGAATTAAATATTCCTTAGAATGGTTCAGCAATCTTTTCATACCACATACAGTAGATAGTCTTATAAAAAAAACGGCAGACATTTACCTTCTTCCTGCCAGGTACTGCACTGTAGGGGGAGCCAACGAGCACAGCACAGCACACACTACTTTCACTTTAGGTATGTGAGGACGAGCTCCCTGCACAGTGCCGATTACAGTTCGGCTGACAATCGGGGAGCTCCTCTCAGTCTCCCCTCCTATCAAAGAGTACAGGGGGCCCTCAAGGGCCCCCTGCAGCAAGGGGTCCGGTCGCCATGGCGATCTCGGCGACCCCTATAATTCCGCCACTGAGGACTTGTATTCCTGTCAGCACCTGAGCCTCCCTCCCCCTCCTTAGGAAGGACAGAACAGGCAGGACAGAACACCGGAGCTCTCAAGGCAAGATAACAGGTGATAGATTGTATTCTTCTCCTGTGATCACAATTGTTCTGCTTCTGTACAAATGTGTGCTGTAAACTTGCACTGTATCCCAGCAGGACAGGTCTGGTGATAGTGAAAGCAACATTTCTGAATATGTTAGGAATATAATGGGACTTTTTAGGTACTACACACAGATGCATTTCACAAAATCATTCTTTTTAATATATGTGTATGTTGAATATATTTATCTAGCACCTGAAAAGTCCCAGTATATTCCTAACATATTCATAAAGTTGAGCATTAACAGCAAATAAAGTGTGTACTTATATATATATATATATATATATATATATATATATATATATATATATATATATATATATATATATATAATACAGCCCATCTCCAGGAAATTAAATAAAGTCCAATCTTGCAGTGTGTGTGTGTGTGTGTGTGTGTGTGTGTGTGTGTGTGTGTGTGTGTGTGTGGGTGTGGGGGGGGGGGGTAGACTCGTTCACTTACCTGTTTCCATGCTCCAACCAGCTGCAGAGCCCTCTTCTTCCACCAAACCTCAGCCTCATCACATACCATACAGGAACATAAACCCTGTATGGTATGATAAGGGGCTGAAGTGTGAGCAACTGAGCATAGACCGTAAAACATACACAGGTGCTGTAGGGAACCAGTCAGCGCTGGAAGAAGCCAGATAAAGCAAGGAATTAGGTTAAGCTGGGTACACACACATCAAAATTCAGTTTAGCAGGGGATCGGACAAATTATTTTTTTTATAAATCTTTATTTTATTCTATACACAGTTTCACATTTAATTACATCCACATACTCTTAATATATACATTTCTATTATTTCAGCTTTTTTATCTATATCACTTTATACAATTATAGATCCTTATTTCTTTCTCTGCTGTACCTTGAATTCATTCATTCATTCCTTCCTTTATTTACATCCATCCACATTCCTTTAACACTCCCTCTTTCATTCCACTTCCATACTAGAAAAAGGGAAAGAAAAAAAAAAAAACACACATACATAAAAAAAATATATATATATGTAAAAGGGAAAAAAAAAAAAAAAAAAAAAAGGAAGGGAAAGCATAATCTCTATCCTATCCTTCTCCCCCTCTCAGCCCCTCCCCTTATGTTCCTACTGATGACATCGTTGAGGTCTTATAGTCTTCCCACTGTTGCCATATCTTTCCTATCTGGTTCTCGAGATTTTTTTCTATGGTGATCCTTTCCTCCAGGGAACGCATCTCGCCCATCTCCACTATCCATTCTTCTATTGGGGGTGTTGTGTTTTTCCTCCAGTTTCTCGCAATAACTATTCTAGCTACTGTTAAGCAATATTTTAATATCCCTTTTTTTATACTTTTTATCGATCCCGGTATCATTGATAGTATTGATATCAATATATCTGGTTGTATATTTATATCTGTTATATCATAGTATATTTTATATATTTTTTCCCAGAATATATATATATCTTTGGGCAAAAATATCAAATATGATTGTTCCCTGACATCTCCAGCAGGTATCATCATTCTCTGCATTTATTTTGTGCATGTCGCTCGGGCATTTATACCATCTCACTAGTAGTTTATAGTTCCTTTCTTGGTGTCTATTGGAGATCGACATTTTGTGTGTTAATATGATTGCTTTATTCCATTTATCTCTGGGTATGGTCATATTCAGTTCCTTTTCCCATTTTTTTTATAAAGCTTAATTCCTGTATCCTATTATTTGAGATTAGATATTTATATACATTAGATAAATTATGTGTGGGTTTATGTTCTTGTAAGAATAGCATTTCCATTGGAGTAGGTGTTCTATCTAATGTTCCCACCCTCTTAAGGGTGGATATGTATTCTTGAAGTTGTCTATATTGAATCCACTTATTTACATATTCATTGCCCATTTCTTATAATCCAGGGAGTCTATTATTCTCAATAGTCTGTATAATTCTTATATTATCAGATCTTTGCCATTTCAAAAACGTTTTATTCTCCTTAGCTGGTGGGAAATCAGGATTGCAAAAAAGGGGTGTCATTGGGTCAACATAAGACGATCCTATTCCCCTTTTCATCAATCCATCCCATACTTTCAATGTTGCTCTTACTAAAATTGGCATCTCTTTCTGGAGTAGTCTTTTTTCTTTCTGTATCCAGGGTAATGCTTTTAGGTTTGTATTCATAATCTCTTCTTCCAGTTTTACCCATTGTTTGGTTTTGTTATTATGGAACCAGTCCACTATCCTAGTCACTAATACAGCTTTAAGGTAAACCGTAAGATCTGGGAGAGCTAATCCTCCATCTATTTTTGATCTGGATAACACCTCTCTACTTATTCTGTCCGGTTTACCTGCCCATATAAAGCTCCCAATAGCTTTCCGTAGGGAATTAAGTACATTTTTAAGGGGAAATACAGGGACTGTCTGAAAGATATAAAGTATTTTTGGAAGTATATCCATTTTTATAATATTTATTCGACCTGTCCATGAAAATATCCCCTTATTATATTTTTTAAGTAATTTGGTTATTTTTTGTAAAAGTGGTAAATAATTAATTTCTTGGAGCTTTTCTAAATTTTTAGGTATATATATTCCTAGATATTTAATGGCAGTGTTTTGCCATTTAAAGGAGAAATTTTTACTAAGTGTATCCATGATATGTGCGGGCAGTGTGATATTTAAAGCTTCCGATTTGTTATAATTAACCTTAAAGTTGCTTACTTCTGCAAAACGCTTAAACTCCTTAATTACATTAGGTATTGTTACTATAGGGTTAGTAATATATAATAATAGGTCGTCTGCATATATTGATGTTTTATACTCCTGACTTTTTATTTTAATACCTTGGATATCTTTATTATTCCTAATCGCCACCATCATATGTTCCATAGTTAGCACATATAATAGGGGGGAAAGAGGACATCCCTGTCGGGTTCCATTTGCTATACTCACTGTTTCCGATATCTCCCCATTCACCCGTATTTTGGCAGTTGGGTTCTGATACAAGACCATGATTTTTTCAAGTAGTCTAGGGCCCACTCCCCATTGTCTTAATGTCTCCTCAAAGAACCGCCATCCCACCCTGTCAAACGCCTTCTCGGCATCAATTGCCAAGAGACAGGATGGGATGGCGTGTCTCTGGACATATTCGACCAGTGTCAATGTCTTCAGGGTATTGTCTCTCGCCTCTCTTCCTTCTACAAATCCTACCTGATCTAGGTGTATAGATCTGGGTATTTTAGGTGTAAGTCTGTTTGCTATTATTTTGGAATATATTCGGAGGTCAATATTGGTGAGGGAAATTGGTTTATAGTTTCCGCAAAGTGTGTGATCTTTTTCAGGTTTAGGTATTAGTGATATATATGCCTGCATACTTTGTAATACAAATGGTTGTGAAAGGGACACTGAGTTAAATGTTCGTTTCAGAATGGGAATAAGTAGGTCTTTATAGGTCTTATAGAACCGTGGAGTAAATCCATCTGGGCCAGGGCTTTTACCGATTATCAGTGAGTCAATTACTTTTTGAATCTCTATCTCTGTAAATCCGTTTTCTAATTGTTCAGTTTCTAAATTTGTCAGTGTTGGTATTTCCTTTTTTTATTTATATACTCCCTTATCTTTAAGTAAAAATTTTCAGGGTCTTGCTCTGCTATTTGATTGGGTATGTTATACAGTTTAGAGTAGTATGTGTGAAAACATTTCGATATACTTTTTGGGTCATATACAGTGGTGTGAAAAAGTGTTTGCCCCCTTCCTCATTTCCTGTTCCTTTGCATGTTTGTCACACGTAAGTGTTTCGGAACATCAAAACAATTTAAACAATAGTCAAGGACAACACGAGTAAACACAAAATGCAATTTGTAAATGAAGGTGTTTATTATTAAAGGTGAAAAAAATCCAAACCATCATGGCCCTGTGTGAAAAAGTGATTGCCCCCCTTGTTAAAACATACTATAACTGTGGTTGTCCACACCCGAGTTCAATTTCTCTAGCCACACCCAGGCCTGATTATTGCCACACCTGTTCACAATCAAGGCATCACTTAAATAGGAGCTGCTTGACACAGTAAGGTCCACCAGAAGATCCTTAAAAGCTACACATCATGCCGAGACCCAAAGAAATTCAGGAACAATTGAGAAAGAAAGTAATTGAGATCTATCAGTCTGGAAAGGGTTATAAAGCCATTTCCAAAGCTTTGGGAATCCAGCGAACCACAGTGAGAGCCATTATCCACAAATGACGAAGACATGGAACAGTGGTGAACCTTCCCAGCAGTGGCCGGCCGCCAAAAATTACCCCAAGAGCGCAGCGACGACTCATCCAAGAGGTCACAAAAGACCCCACAACAACGTCCAAGGAACTGCAGGCCTCACTTGCCTCAGTTAAGGTCAGCGTTCATGCCTCCACTATCAGGAAAAGACTGGGCAAAAATGGCCTGCATGGCAGAGTTCCAAGGAGAAAACCACTGCTGAGCAAAAAGAACATCAAAGCTCGTCTCAATTTCTCCACAACACATCTTGATGATCCCCAAGACTTTTGGGACAACATTCTGTGGACCGATGAGACAAAAGTGGAACTCTTTGGAAGGTGTGTGTCCAAGTATATCTGGCGTAGAAGGAACACTGCATTTCAGAAAAAGAACATTATACCAACAGTAAAATATGGTGGTGGTAGTGTGATGGTCTGGGGCTGTTTTGCTGCTTCAGGACCTGGAAGACTTGCCGTGATAAAAGGAACTATGAATTCTGCTGTCTACCAAGAGATCCTGAAGGAGAATGTCCGACCATCTGTTCGTGTACTCAAGCTGAAACGAACTTGGGTTCTGCAGCAGGACAATGATCCTAAACACACCAGCAAGTCCACCACCAAATGGCTGAAGAAAAACAAAATGAAGACTTTGGAGTGGCCTAGCCAAAGTCCTGACCTGAATCCTATTGAGATGTTGTGGTATGACCTTAAAAAGGCCGTTCATGCTCGAAAACCCTCTAATGTAACTGAATTAGGACAATTCTGCAAAGATGAGTGGGCCAAAATTCCTCCAGGACGCTGTAAAAGCCTCATTGCACGTTATCGCAAACGCTTGGTTGCAGTTGTTGCTGCTAAGGGTGGCCCAACCAGTTATTAGGTTTAGGGGGCAATCACTTTTTCACACAGGGCCATGATGGTTTGGATTTTTTTTCACCTTTAATAATAAACACCTTCATTTACAAATTGCATTTTGTGTTTACTTGTGTTGTCCTTGACTATTGTTTAAATTGGTTTGATGTTCCGAAACACTTAAGTGTGACAAACATGCAAAGGAACAGGAAATGAGGAAGGGGGCAAACACTTTTTCACACCACTGTACCACCTCGTCTGTTTCTGTTTTAATTTTAGTGATAAGTGTAGTTCCTTTTTGCTGTTGTAGGGCCTTTGCTTGCAGTTTTCCTGGTTTATCTCCCTGTTGGTAATATAGCGTTCGATTTTTATCCCTAATCTGAAGTGTGTGTTCGTTTAATAAGTTTCGTAACTCTGTTCTTTTATCGGAAAGAGCAATTAATATTTCCCGTGTTGCATTTTGCTTATGTTGTTTTTCTAATTCAGCAATCTGTTGCAGAGGCGGCTCTCTAATTAGGCAAATTAGGCGATGGCCTAAGGCCTCGCCCTCTCAGGGGCCTCCCACGGCCAGCTAGTTTACCTAATTAGAGAGCTGCCTCTTCTAGCAGCATCGTCCTGTGTCCTCTCACTGCTAGAGGGAGAGACAGGCCGCAGTGAAAGTTACTTTGTGATCGGAGAGATCACATACAGCTCCGGATCACAGGCAGAGAGAGCCGCTCAGCAGAGCCTGCTCTGACAGATCTCCCCCCTCCCCCTGCTGCCCGCACAGCCATACAGGAGAGGAGAGAGCTGCTTCTGCTCCTCCTCCTCCAGCCCTCCTGTGTCTGCCCCGCCCACTCTCCTCGGCAGTGTTCTCTGTTCTGTCTCAGATCTTGATGATCCCCAAGACTTTTGGGACAACATTCTGTGGACCGATGAGACAAAAGTGGAACTCTTTGGAAGGTGTGTGTCCAAGTATATCTGGCGTAGAAGGAACACTGCATTTCAGAAAAAGAACATTATACCAACAGTAAAATATGGTGGTGGTAGTGTGATGGTCTGGGGCTGTTTTGCTGCTTCAGGACCTGGAAGACTTGCCGTGATAAAAGGAACTATGAATTCTGCTGTCTACCAAGAGATCCTGAAGGAGAATGTCCGACCATCTGTTCGTGTACTCAAGCTGAAACGAACTTGGGTTCTGCAGCAGGACAATGATCCTAAACACACCAGCAAGTCCACCACCAAATGGCTGAAGAAAAACAAAATGAAGACTTTGGAGTGGCCTAGCCAAAGTCCTGACCTGAATCCTATTGAGATGTTGTGGTATGACCTTAAAAAGGCCGTTCATGCTCGAAAACCCTCTAATGTAACTGAATTAGGACAATTCTGCAAAGATGAGTGGGCCAAAATTCCTCCAGGACGCTGTAAAAGCCTCATTGCACGTTATCGCAAACGCTTGGTTGCAGTTGTTGCTGCTAAGGGTGGCCCAACCAGTTATTAGGTTTAGGGGGCAATCACTTTTTCACACAGGGCCATGATGGTTTGGATTTTTTTTCACCTTTAATAATAAACACCTTCATTTACAAATTGCATTTTGTGTTTACTTGTGTTGTCCTTGACTATTGTTTAAATTGGTTTGATGTTCCGAAACACTTAAGTGTGACAAACATGCAAAGGAACAGGAAATGAGGAAGGGGGCAAACACTTTTTCACACCACTGTACCACCTCGTCTGTTTCTGTTTTAATTTTAGTGATAAGTGTAGTTCCTTTTTGCTGTTGTAGGGCCTTTGCTTGCAGTTTTCCTGGTTTATCTCCCTGTTGGTAATATAGCGTTCGATTTTTATCCCTAATCTGAAGTGTGTGTTCGTTTAATAAGTTTCGTAACTCTGTTCTTTTATCGGAAAGAGCAATTAATATTTCCCGTGTTGCATTTTGCTTATGTTGTTTTTCTAATTCAGCAATCTGTTGCAGAGGCGGCTCTCTAATTAGGCAAATTAGGCGATGGCCTAAGGCCTCGCCCTCTCAGGGGCCTCCCACGGCCAGCTAGTTTACCTAATTAGAGAGCTGCCTCTTCTAGCAGCATCGTCCTGTGTCCTCTCACTGCTAGAGGGAGAGACAGGCCGCAGTGAAAGTTACTTTGTGATCGGAGAGATCACATACAGCTCCGGATCACAGGCAGAGAGAGCCGCTCAGCAGAGCCTGCTCTGACAGATCTCCCCCCTCCCCCTGCTGCCCGCACAGCCATACAGGAGAGGAGAGAGCTGCTTCTGCTCCTCCTCCTCCAGCCCTCCTGTGTCTGCCCCGCCCACTCTCCTCGGCAGTGTTCTCTGTTCTGTCTCAGAGAAGAAGATGTGTGGGCGGGAAGATTCATGATGAACCCCAGCAAACAGAAGAGGAAAAGGGCAGTCTGATCCATCCATCCATCCAGCCCCTCCTGCCTCCCAGACCCAGTGAGTACACTGATGTAGGGGATGCCCTTCCCTTCCTTCCCTTCTTCCTCCATCCCCCCTTTCTTTCTATCTTTCCTTCCTTCTTTCTTTCATTCCTCCTTTTCCTTCTTTCTTTCTGTCCTTCTCTCTTTCCTTTCTTTCTTTCCTTCCACCTTTCCTTCCTTTTTCTTTCTTTTTTTCTTTCTTTCTTTATTTTCTTTTTCTTTCTTTCCTTCCATCTTTTCTTTCTTTATTTCCTTCTCTCTTTCTTTCCTTTTCTTTCTTTCCTGCCATCTTTCCTTCCTTTCCATTTTTTTTTTTCTTTCTTTCTCTCTTTCATCTTTCTTTCTTTCTTCTCTTTCTCTATTTTCTTTCTTTTTTCTTTCTTTCTTTCTTTCTTTCTTTTTTTTCTTTCTTTTCTTTTTCTTTTTCTTTCTTTCCTTCCACCTTTGCTTCCTTTCTCTTTCTTTTTCTCTTCCCCTCTTTCCTTTTTCTTTCTTTCTTTCTTTCCTAGCATATTTCCTTTCTTTCTTTCTTTTTTTCCTTCCACCTTTCCTTCTCTCTTTCTTTCTTTCTTTCTTTCCTAGCATATTTCCTTTCTTCCTTTCTCTTTCTTTCTTTCCATCTTTTCTTTCTTTCTTTCTTTCCGTCTCTCTCTTTCTTTCCAGCTTTCCTTTATTTCTTTCCTTCCTTTCCTTCCACCTTTTCTTCCTTTCTCTTTCTTTCTCTCTTTCTTTTTTTCCGTCCACCTTTCCTTCTTTCTCTTTCTTTCCTTACACCTTTCCTTTCTTTCTCTTTCTTTCCTTCAATCTTTCCTTTTTCTTTCTTTCTTTCTTTCTTTCTTTCTCTCTTTCTTTCGTTCTTTCCTTCCATCTTTTCTTTCTTTATTTCCTTCTCTTTCTTTCCTTCTCTTTCTTTTTTTCCTTCTCTCTTTCCTTTGTTTGTTTCTTTCTTTCCTTCTACCTTTCCTTCCTTTCTCTCTCTTTCTTTCCTTCCATCTATTTTTTCTTTCTTTCCTTCTCTCTTTCTCTCTTTCCTTTCTTTCTTTCCTTCCATCTTTTCTTTAATTCTCTCGTTCTTTCCTTCTCTCTTTCTTTCCTACCATATTTCCTTTCTTGCTTTCTTTCCTTCCACCTTTCCTTCCTTTCTCTTTTTTCTTTTTCTTTCTTTCTTTTTTTTTTTCCTTCCATCTTTTCTTTCCTTATGTCTTTCTTTCCTTCTTTCCTACTATCTTTCCTTTCTTTCTCTTTCTTTCTTTCCTTCCACCTTTCCTTTTTCTTTTTTCTTTTTTTCTTTCCTTCCACCTTTTTTTCCTTTCTTTCCTTTCTTTCTTTCCTTCCATCTTTTCTTTCTTTCCTTCTCTCTTTCTTTCCTTTTCTTTCCTTCCATCTTTTCTTTCTTTCCTTCTCTTTCTTTCTTTCCTACCACCTTTCATTTCTTTCTCTTTCTTTCTTTCCTTCCACCTTTGCTTCCTTTCTCTTTCTTTTTTTCTGCCCTTCTTTCCTTTTTCTTTCTTTCTTTCTTTCTTTCTTTCTTTCCTAGCATATTTCCTTTCTTTCTTTTTTTCCTTCCACCTTTCCTTCTCTCTTTCTTTCTTTCCTAGCATATTTCCTTTCTTCCTTTCTCTTTCTTTCCATCTTTTCTTTCTTTCTTTCCGTCTCTCTCTTTCTTTCCAGCTTTCCTTTCTTTCTTTCTTCCTTTCTTTCTTCCACCTTTCCTTCCTTTCTCTCTTTCTTTCTTTCCGTCCACCTTTCCTTCTTTCTCTTTCTTTCTTTCTTCTTTCTCTCTTTCTTTCTTTCTCTTTCTTTTCTTTCTCTCTCTTTCTTTTTCGTTCTTTCCTTCCATCTTTTCTTTCTTTATTTCCTTCTCTTTCTTTCCTTCTCTTTCTTTTTTTCCTTCTCTATTTCCTTTGTTTGTTTCTTTCTTTCCTTCTACCTTTCCTTCCTTTCTCTCTCTTTCTTTCGTTCCTTCCATCTATTTTTTCTTTCTTTCCTTCTCTCTTTCCTTTCTTTCCTTCCATCTTTTCTTTAATTCTCTCATTCTTTCCTTCTCTCTTTCTTTCCTACCATCTTTCCTTTCTTTCTTTCCTTCCATCTTTTCTTTCCTTATGTCTTTCTTTCCTTCTCTTTCTTTCTTTCCTACTATCTTTCCTTTCTTTCTTTCTTTCTCTTTCTTTTTTCCTTCCACCTTTCCTTCCCTTCTTTCTTTTTTTTCTTTCCTTCCACCTTTCCTTCCTTTCTTCCTTCCTTTTTTTCTTTCTTTCCTTCCTTCCATCTTTTCTTTCTTTTTTTCCTTCTCTCTTTCTTTTTCTTTTCTTTCCTTCCATCTTTTCTTTCTTTATTTCCTTCTCTTTCTTTCTTTCCTGCCATCTTTCCTTCCTTTCCATTTTTTCTTTCTTTCTTTCTTTCTCTCCTTTCATCTATTCTTTCTTTCTTCTCTCTTTCTCTCTTTTTTTTTTTTTTTTCTTTCCTTCCACCTTTGCTTCCTTTCTCTTTCTTTTTCTGTTTCCTTCTTTACTTTTTCTCTTTCTTTATTTCTTTCCTAGCATATTTCCTTTCTTTCTTTCTTTCCTTACACCTTTCCTTTCTTTCTCTTTCTTTCCTTCAATCTTTCCTTTCTTTCTCTTTCTTTCGTTCTTTCCTTCCATCTTTTCTTTATTTATTTCCTTCTCTCTTTCTTTCCTTCTCTTTCTTTTTTTTCTTCTCGCTTTCTTTCTTTCCTTCCATCTATTCTTTCTTTCTTTCTTTCTTTCCTACCACCTTTCATTTCTTTTTCTTTCTCTTTCTTTTTCATTCTTTATTTTCTTGTCTCTTTCTTTCTTTGTTTCCTTCCATCTTTTCTTTCTTTCTTTATTTCTTTCTTTCTTTCTTTCCTTCCATCTTTCCTTTCTTTCTTTCCTTCTCTCCATTTCTTTCCTTCTCTCTTTTTTTCTTTCCTTCCATCTTTTCTTTCTTCTTTTTTCTTTCTTTTTTTCTTTCCTACCATCTTTCTTTCTTTTTTTTCCTTTCTTCCTTTCTTTTCTTTCTTTCTTTCTTTTCTTTTTTTTTTTCTTTCCTTCTCTCTTTCTTTTCTTTCCTTTTTCTTTCTTTCTTTCTTTCTTTCTTTTCTTTCCTTTTTCTTTCTCTATTTCTTTCTTTCTGTACACCTTTCCTTCCTTTTTCTTTCTTTTCTTTCTTCTTTCTCTTTCTTTCTTTTCATCTTTTCTTTTTTCTTTCATATTTTCTTTCTTTCCTTCCACCTTTCCCTTTCTTTCTTTCTTTCTTTCTGTCCTTTCCTTTCCTTTTTTTTCTTTATTTTTCTTTCTTTATTTTCTTTCTTCTTTCTTTCTTTCCTTCCATCTTTTCTTTCTTTATTTCCTTTCTCTTTCTTTCTTTATTTCTTTCTTTCTTTTCTTTCCATCTTTCCTTCCTTTCCATTTTTTTTCTTTCTTTCTTTCTTTCTCTTTCTTTCTCTTTCTTTCTTTCTTCTTCTTTCTCTTTTTTTTCTTTCTTTCTTTCTTTTTTTATTTCTTTCCTAGCATATTTCCTTTCTTTCTTTCTTTCCTTACACCTTTCCTTTCTTTCTCTTTCTTTCCTTCAATCTTTTCCTTTCTTTTTCTTTCTTTCGTTCTTTCCTTCCATCTTTTCTTTATTTATTTCCTTCTTTCTCTCTTTCTTTCCTTCTCTTTCTTTTTTTTCTTCTCTCTTTCTTTTGTTTGTTTCTTTCTTTCCTTCTACCTTTCCTTCCTTTCTCTTTCTTTCTTTCTTTCCTTCTTTTTATTTTTTCTTTTTCTTTTTCTTTTTTTTCTTTCTTTCTTTTTTTTTTCTTTCTTTCTTCCTTTCTTTCTTTTTTTCCTTCCATTTTTTCTTTTCTTTCTTTCCTTCTCTTTCTTTCTTTCTTTCTTCTTTCTTTCTTTCTCTTCTCTTTCTTTCTTTCTTTCCTACCACCTTTCATTTCTTTCTCTTTCTTTCTTTCTTTATTTTCTTGTCTCTTTCTTTCTTTGTTTCCTTCCATCTTGTCTTTCTTTCCTTATTTCTCTTTCTTTCCTTACATCTTTCCTTTCTTTCTTTCCTTCTCTCCATTTCTTTCCTTCTCTCTTTCTTTCTTTACATCTTTTCTTTCTTTCCTTCCATCTTTCTTTCTTTCCTACCATCTTTTCTTTCCTTCCACCTTTCCTTCCTTTCTCTTTCTTTCTTTCCTTACATCTTTTCTTTCTTTCCTTCTCTCTTTCTTTCCTTCTTTCCTTTCTTTCTTTCCTTCCACCTTTCCTTTCTCTATTTCTTTCTTTCCTTCCATCTTTTTTTTCTTTCTCTCTTTTTTTTTTTTTTCCATCTTTCTTTCCATCTTTCCTTTCTTTTCTTCTCTCTTTCTTTCCTACCATCTTTTCTTTCTTTCTTTCCTTCCACCTTTCTTTTTCTTTTCTACCATCTTTCCTTTCTTTCACCTTTCCTTCCTTGCTTTTTCTTTCTTTCTCTTTCTTTCTCTTTCTTTCCTTCTATCTTTCTCTCTTTCCTTTCTTTTCTTTCTTTCCTTCTTTCTTTCTTTCCTTCTTTCTTTTTTTTTTCTTTCCTTCCACCTTTCGTTCCATCTTTTCTTTCTTTCTTTCCTTCTTTTCTTTTGTTTCTTTTTCTTTCTCTTTCTTTCGTTTCTTTTTCTTTCTCTTTCTTTCGTTTCTTTTTCTTTCTTTCTTTCTTTTTTTTTTCCTTCCACCTTTTCTTCCTTTCTTTCCTTCCATCTTTTCTTTTTTTCTTTCCTTCTCTCTTTCTTTCCTTCTTTTTCTTTCTTTCCTTCTCTCTTTCTTTCTTTCCTACCACCTTACATTTCTTTCTTTCTTTCTTTTTTTTTTTCTTTCTTTATTTTCTTGTCTCTTTCTTTCTTTGTTTCCTTCCATCTTGTCTTTCTTTCCTTACATCTTTCCTTTCTTTCTTTCCTTCTCTCCATTTCTTTCCTTCTCTCTTTCTTTCTTTACATCTTTTCTTTCTTTCCTTCCTTCCATCTTTCCTTCCATCTTTCTTTCTTTCCACCTTTCCTTCCTTTCTCTTTCTTTCTTTCCTTCCATCTTTTCTTTCTTTCTTCTCTCTTTCTTTCTTTCTTTCTTTCCTTTCTTTCTTTCCTTCCACCTTTCCTTTCTCTATTTCTTTTTCTTTCTTTCCGTACACCTTTCCTTCCTTTCTTTCTTTTTTTTTTTCTCTTTCTTTTTTTCTTTCTTTCTTTCTTCTTTTTCTTTCTTTCCTTCCATCTTTTCTTTCTTTCTCTCTTTCTTTCTCTCTTTCTTTCTTTCTTTCTTTTTTTTCCATCTTTCTTTCTTTCCATCTTTCCTTTCTTTCCTTTCTCTCTTTCTTTCTTTCCTACCATCTTTTCTTTCTTTCTTTCCTTCCACCTTTCTTTTTTTTTCCTACCATCTTTCCTTTCTTTCACCTTTCCTTCCTTTTTTTTTCTTTCTTTCTCTTTCTTTCTCTTTCTTTCCTTCTATCTTTCTCTCTTTCCTTTTTTTCCTTCTTTCCTTCTTTCTTTCTTTCCTTCCACCTTTTGTTCCATCTTTTCTTTCTTTCCTTCTCTTTCTTTTGTTTCTTTTTCTTTCTTTCTTTCGTTTCTTTATCTTTCTTTTCTTTTTTTTTCTCTTTTTTTTTTCTTTCTTTCTTTCCTTCCACCTTTCCTTTTTTTTTTTCTTTCCTTCCACCTTTCCTTCCTTTCTTTATTTCCTTTCATCTTTTCTCTTTCTTTCTCTTTCTTTCTTTCTTTCTTTCTCTCTTTCCTTCTCTTTCTTTCTTTCTCTCTTTCCTTTCTTTCCTTCTCTCTTTATTTCTTTCCTTCCACCTTTCCTTCCTTTCTTTCTCCTTCTCTTTCTTTCTTTCCTACCATCTTTCCTTTCTTTCTTTCTTTCCTTCCTTCCACCTTTCCTTTCTTTCTTTCTTTCCTTCCTTCCACTTTTCCATCTTTCCTTTCTTTCTTTCCTTCCACCTTTCCTTCCTTTCTTTCTGTCTGTCTTTCTTTCCTTCTTTCTTTCTTTCCTTCCGTCTTTTCTTTCTTTCCCTCCATCTTTCCATATTTCTTTCCTTCCATCTTTCCTTCCTTCCTTCATTCCTTCGTTTCTTCCTTCTGTCTTTCTTTCTTTCTGTCTGTCTTTCTTTCCTTCCTTCTCTTTCTGTGACAGCCTGCCCCCTGTACTGTACTGTTCCCTCCTGCGCTCTGTACTGTCCACTCCCCTATACTGTACCCTCCTAATACAGTTAATTTTCGTTCCTTGAATTATTTTTCCCATTATGGGAGTGAGTGGGGCCTCATGTCTAAGTTTTTTGCCTAAGGCCTCACAAAGTCTAGAGCCGCCTCTGATCTCTTGTATAAGTTCTATTGATCTATTACCCTTTGCTTTTTTAAGTCTAGCCCCATGTTTTATGAATAAACCTCTCAATATGCAGTTCAATGTCTCCCATTGATTAGGCAGTGAGGTACTCTCATTACTATGATCTTGTGTGAAGTTACATATTGCCGAGCTAATTTCAACACCACAGATATCATCAAATAATAAATTATTTAATCTCCATGTGCCTCGCTGTATATTATCGTTTGTTATATCTATATTCATAAAAATAGGGGCATGGTCTGACCATAAAAAATTACCTATGTCTGTATTAGAGATTGTTGTTATCGCCTGAGCATTTATTAAAAAATAATCCAATCTATGATATGTGTCATGAATTTTAGAATAAAATGTATAATCCCGTTCCAATGGATGTGCTATTCTCCAAATATCCACTAATTGTTGGCTGTCTAACATTTTTTTGAATTCTTTTTTTATCGGTGTTCCTTAAGGGTCCTGTTATTGCTGTTGTATCCATATTTGGATCAAACACAAAATTGAAGTCACCCCCTATTATAGTTGTTCCATCGACTTTATCCATTAATTCTGTCAATAATTGAGTGCCTGTTTTAATTTGATCTATATTGGGTAGGTATATGTTGATAAATGTATATTTCTTACCATATATATTAAGTTTCAATAATATTGCCCGCCCATCTTTTCTTATCCATTTTTCTATGACCTGATATGGTATTGTCTTATGGATAGCTATAGAAACCCCTCTAGATTTTGAATATGCATATGTGTCGTGGAACCAGTTCGGATAGTATCTGTTTTGAATATTTGGTATGTGGTCTGAGCGAAAATGCGTCTCCTGGAAGAAAATAATTCCTATTCCCTGCTTTTGAAGAGCATACAGAATTTGTGATCTTTTAGTTGGTATGTTTAGGCCTCTTACTTTTCCTTTTACACCTGTTCCTTTCAATATACTTACACACTCGTACTACAAAATCGTATATTATATTTCACCACTCGCTCGTCATTCATACTCACTATGACTCCTTTGAGTCTAACCCTTACAATGTAAGTTCCCTACTTGGGTAGAAATAAGGGACTTTTTAAGAGTGAAGACGTGTCCCTGGTCCGAGTGTTGTTATTCAAAAAATAAAAAATAAAACAGTATCAAGACAGAAGAGTCTTCTGTAGTTCTTCGATCTTCCACCAGGGGACAAAAAAGAAAGGAGAAAAAAAAATATTTTTTCTTTTCCTTTTTAGAAAAAAAAAAAAAAAATGGGAGAATTAAAAATAAGAAAAAAAAAAAGAAAAATATGATAAAAATCCGCAACAAAAAATTTCCCCTGTATATAGAAAATGGAAGAACTAGGGAAGAAAAGACAGAAAATAAACCATAGCAAATTCTGCCAATCAATTTCAATATGTTGCTTCATCTAGGCTAGCAATTTTACACAATTTTACATAAGTGTTGAAATGTCCATCTTTGTTTCTAATTCCGTTTATGACTTTTGTAACTTTATATTATTCTCTAAGAGTCCAACTCTTAAACATCAACCATCCGTCTGATAAGTTTCATCCCCGATCTTATTGATTATACTCTTTCCCATTTTTCATTCCTTACCCCTTCCCTCCCCCCACCCCCCCTCCTCCCCCCCGTTCCCCACCAGTGGATTGTTTGTGAATTAGGTCCGAGAAAAAAAGAAAAGAAAAAAAAAAAGGGGGGGGGAAACCCCCAACTCCCCTCCTGTGCCTGCATAATTTCATGCATATTGAGTGTGCATAATAAAATATTTTTTTTAAGTGTGTATGCTGTGATGCATGATGTGTATAATTAAAAAAGTGTTATTTGTGTGAGGAAAAAAGAAAAAAAAAAAAAAAAAGGGGGGACATCCCCCCACCCGTGATCTTTTAATTGTTATTGTGTGTTGTGTGTTTCCTATCTAATCCCTTAGATATTCTCCTCTTTTATTCCTAGTGTATTGTTACTTATCAAGATTTGTTGTGTTGTGTGTATTGTGTATATATCTTTCCCTGTTACCCTATGTTGAGTCTTTACCTACTTGTGTGTTTGTGCTTGTATCTGTTCAAAGTCTCCTCTAACTTAGGAGAGTGAAAAAAAAAAAAAATTCTCGTATATATAATATATAAATTCATACATGTCAAAATCATCTGCATATTATTGAAGGAAAAAAAAAAAATTTAAAAAATACAACCGAAAAAAAAAAAAAGGGAGGGGCAGGGAAGGGGAAAAACCAGGGGCAGATGAAACAGCAAGGTGGGGAGAAGAGAGAAAAAAAAAAATTAAAGAAATTTTTTTTTTTATCTATAATTATGTTGCACTCCTGGATAGTTCTGGTATATTTGTGACCATAGTGGCAGATCAATCGGGGGTAGTCTTAACCGTTCAAGAAATTTGTCTAGGTCCCCAGTGACCTGGAACACAATCTTATGACCCTTTTGATGTACGATTATTTGGAAGGGAAATCCCCATTTATAGAGAATCCCCTTCTCTCTTAGTAGCTCCAATAGGGGTTTGACTGCTCTTCTTTTGGTCATTGTATATCTGGATAGGTCCTGCAAAAACATGAGTTGGGCTCCCTCAAACTCAAATTCCCTCTGTATTCGTGCTGCTGTCATGATGTTTTCTTTGATATGGAAAAAATGTATTCTACATAGTATATCTCTTGGTTTTCCTAGATCTCGGTCTTTAGGGCCTTGTATTCTGTGTGCACGATCAATTTCAATTAGCGATGAATCTGGCTGTTTTAGCAGACTATTAAAAATATTTTGAAGTGTTTGTCTCAGATTTTCGATACCCGAAGCTTCTGGCAGACCTCTTATTTTTATATTATTACGCCTGCTTCTGTTCTCGAGTTCATCTGTTGTGTTCATCACATAATTTAAATATCGCTCATGCTCTTGCGTTTTTTCTTCCATTGTGTGTATTCTCTGATCCATAGTCATTATTTTAGTGTCCATGGCATTCATTTTTACTTGTGTATCTATTAGTGAATTTTTCAATGTAGTTATTTCTTCCTTATATGTAGTTTCCAGCCTATAAACATATTTATCCATATCCTCTCTCGTCGGTAATAATTTTATATTTTCTTGTAAATCCCAGTTGGGGCTGTTTAATGCTCCTACTGTGTCCATTGTAAGGCACTGTATATCCATATTGGGACTGTTACTTAATGTAGACCCAGGTTCTTTGCTAGGTGAGGTCAGGTTTAACGCTATAGATGTGTCCCCCTCCTGTTGCGGTGAGCCTGGTGTTTGTTTAAAGTAACCTTTGATGTCTGTTTTTTGCGCCGACTGTGGTTTAATTGGATTTTTTGTCGTGCCTCCAGTTGATCCCCTTTTGTTTTTTGGTGCGTGGGTAGCTTTAGGCGGCATATTGTATTGTAGGGGTTTACCAGTAGTTTAGATTTAGTAAATATATACTATGGTTTACAGCGGTTATACTTGGATGGTCCCAAAATCGTGTATTTATTGCCGGTACAGGTATAAATATTACTTTATGAATGTTCAATACCTTTTAACCACAAGCCCGTTTGCTGACTCCGACGCCAACGTATAAACCTGTTACTTGTTATTTTATACTGCAAAACACATTTTATCCGTTTTATATAGCCATGTTCTATTTTGTCACAAGGAAGGAAAAAAGAAAAATGTGTTCATAAGCAGCATCATTTAACTAGATCCGTATATATTCCATACTATATCATGAACATAGGCATTTTCCAGAAATTAGGCTTTTTTTTCCTTTCCCCTTTTTCCTTTTTGATCCCCTCTGATCCTTTCAGCACTTTTATCCTTTGTTTTAGAAATCCCAGTATATTACTATAAATTTAGGGTCTGTAACAGTTATTAGGTGTTAATAAATGTTCTCTCTCAGAGAGTTACCTCAGCCGTTTTTATTCTGGGTTGTCTGCGGTCCACGGTCCTGCTGCTTGCTTGTTGCTCTGTACCCCGTTTCTTGCCCTTTTGAAGGACCTCCGAAGTTCCCTGCCTAAGCGTGGGTATCTGTTCCCTTGGTGGATCACAACACTGTCTCCACGATCTCCGCACTCTCTGTCCGGTCGGCGCAGTCCGCACGTGGGTCTCCGATGGGTATGCAGCACACCTCCGGCGTGTCTCCGGAGGAACCCGGAGCTCCGTCAGCGTCCTTCAGCAGCGGTCTAGGCGCTCGCTCACAGCCGAGCCTGTACCCCCGCGAGACCACAAGACTCCGCTGTCTCTCCGCAGGAGTCCTCTGTATGCCGCTCACCACCTCCGCATTGCAGGTCTGTTTGCAGTGTGTATACCGCCGTTTGTCCGTGCCATTAGCCGTATAACGTCTCAGCTGGTCAGTGGATCGGACAAATTTTGATCTCTGTGTAGCCCTCCCTATTAGAAGCCAATCATTGGACCTCCTTAGCATATTCATGCCATCCTACATACTGACTCCTACCACCTTGATCACTTCAAATCACTGAAGTGGTCATTGTGGTTAGAGTGCTCCTTTAATATCTCTCAGAAAAAGTAAACCTCTGTATACTGATTCCATTTCATTTTAGCATCCTCTAGTTGTGTTAAATTGGTGTGGGGGGGGGTGCTGTCTGTATACCCTAGCCTCTCGGTATAGGGGCGGGGCCAGGGGTGGGGCTGATGGAGGGACCAGGGGCGGGACCAGGGGTGGGGCTAAAGGGGGCCCCGTCAGGTAGGCTGTACGGGGCCCCATGATTTCTATCAGCAGCCCTGGTGACAGCACAGAGCACAACACAGCTTTACATCCAAGGCCTACTCCAAGAACTTTCCCACCTGTTTATAGGGACAAGGAGCAAGGCAGGGAGACCAAAAACTCTATTCCAGACGCCATAGCAATCACTTCACAGTGCACTGAATTCTGCAAAGTAATTACAGGTGGCAGATCCTGTTCTAAAATCTGTCTCGTGAGAGTTTACTCAAAAGGACGCAGAGACAAAGCAGTCAAGCTCTACGTCATCTTGGATGATCAGAGTAATGCCGCGTACACACGTTCGGACTTTCCGAGGGGGGACTTGCCCACACACGCCCGGACTTCCGAGCGTGTGACTTGCCCACACACGCCCGGACTTCTCCGGCGGACAATCCGCGGGGAAAAAGTCCGCGGGACTTTTGAAAATGAACGGACTTGCCCACACACGGAGCAGTCCGTTCATTTAGAACTTAACTGCAGGTAGACGGGGCTAGCGAAGGCAGTGAATGCCGCCGCACTGGCCCCGTCACCTGGCATGGATTTAAAGGGAATCCCCACGCCGAAAAAACGGCGTGGGGGTCCCCCCCGAAATCCATCTCAGACCCTTATCCGAGCATGCAGCCCGGCAGGCCAGGAAAGGGGTGGGGACGAGCGAGCAGCCCCCCTCCTGAGCCATACCAGGCTGCGTGCCCTCAACATGGGGGGTGCCCTGGGGAAAGGGGGGCCGTGCGGCCCCCCCACCTCAAAGCACCTTGTCCCCATGTTGATGAGGACAAGGGCCTCTTCCCGACAACCCTGGCCGTTGGTTGTCGGGGTCTGCGGGCGGGGGCTTATCGGAATCCGGGAGCCCCCTTTAATATGGGGGCCCCCAGATCCCGGCCCCCCACCCTATGTGAATGAGTACAGAATATTTGATGAGCAAGTAATTGATGGCAAGTAGGTCTATCGCTTCTCACATATGAAAAATATACATTTGTGAAGGCCTAGTGTGCATTAACACGGCCTATACCCCTGAGAGAAGCTTAAACAGATAGACATAAAGAGTGTATGCATATAAACAAAAGGTACGTTTTATTAGGGCAATAAGCCCTAAAATAAATTTGAATAAGTAGGTATATAAACATACAGTTTACAAAGAATCAAAGAATATATACATGAAAACGTATGTGACCATAAACATGTACATGGAATGCAAGAAAATTGCAGAAATTGCACGACAACTTGCGATATTATTAAGGTCTTTCAGGAGAATGCCGACATGTTTCGGACGGGCGTCCTTTTTCAAGGCAATAACAATTCCTGTATTTGCTCAATAGTACTGTATAAGACAGAGTGAGGTCATTAGTATACAACATATTATATTAGTAAGTATAGAGCCTGTGTTTAAACCACTGTATGATAATGGTACTCACTTGCAAAACATGGAAGAAAAGGGCCCAAGTAGCCCGGTGGTCTTGGGGTACAAGAGTATGGTCTCAGTGTATTCACAAAATATAATTTGGTTTTATGCTGTTAAAAGCAAACGGCTGCTGGGCATTTGGTAGGCTGCAAGATCTCCAGCCATGCACCATTGGGTTGCAATGGCTGTATGTACCTGGGCCAGAGTGTTGTATGGCTAAGGAGTAAAGTAAAGTAGATAGGGTAATATTAGTATCACTTGGAGGTCAAAAGATATATCATGCAGAGTGAGCAGCATGGGGTAGAGAGAGTAAGGTTACCTGGTAGGTTGGAGTCCTATGGAGAGATACAGCAGAGCGCCGGCAGGAAAGTGTTGTGACTATTCCCGCCATTGTTCAGGTTTAAATATATGTGGGGATTGCTATCAGCTGAGTGGGCCATAGTGTGTAATGGGTGCGCTCAGCTGAAAATAATTGGGACCAGGTGAGGGGATGGTGGCTCGAAGGCCATGAATCTTTTTTCCCCAATGAGATCTCAGAAGCGGCGGCGCCGCGCGTCGTCACGCCCAGAGGGGCGGGGCCTCGTGCGGCGTCGGAGCGTCACCGACGCGGGCAGACTAACCCCTCCCCGCCTGCTGGAACGCAGGCGGAGGGCGCATATGATGGAATAGTGCGCCTCAATGGGTATGTGTAGCGCATGCGCAGTGGAAAGTCCGCGCATGCGCACCTTGTCTTACCCGCGCCGGGCAGCCTGGATATGCCAAATGACAGCAAAATAAGCCGGAAATAGGCGTAAAGAGATATAAATGTCAGAGTGTTAATGCCCTGCGTTAAGCTAAGTGCAGGGAAATATTGGCATGTTAGCAAGTGAGTTGCAGTATCACACAGATGGGTGGGGCACCCCCTATTGGACAGAGACAAAAAATGCATTTAGAATAGCAAATACAACATTGTTCAAATGTCTATAGAAAGTACAAAAAGAGAAAAGACATATGCATTAAACAATTTGAGTAGCGATGGATCAAACAGTACAGGCATTACAGTAAAACTGATATGTTGAATAGGCATGTTTTTTGCATCATTAGACAGGTATATTATAATTAGTGTGAAAATGTAATGAAGTACAGTTGCTGTTATATAGATGAACTGTTGACAAAAGAAGAGTGGGGTCCTGAAGTAAAAATACTAGAGGGGGGCCTGCCCTAATTGCAAAAGGGTCAGAGGTCAAGTTCACATACCCCTGATTCGAAACCTTCGAGGTAAGGCTTGAAGTTAAATGCCTCATTGAGTCCTGGGGGGGATGTGGCATTGAGATGGAATATCCATCTGAGCTCACTTTGAAGTAAGGATTTGTTATAATCACCCCCTCGATTGGGTGGGGGGATATGATCGAGTGCTCTAAATGTGATTTGAGGAGTTGAGTCCTGGTGGACAATTGCACAGTGTCGCCCTAGAGGAAGGTCAGGGTCTTTTTGGTTGATACTCAGGGTATGTCGATAAATGCGTTTCCAAAAAGGCAGTTTGGTTTTCCCAACATAAAAACACATTCTAATAGGTATACAATGCCGACTGAGCGGCAGTTGACAAAATGTTGAGGGAAAAAAGGTTGTCCATTAGGTAGGGTATTGGATCTGTTAGATTTAGATAGATACCTGCAGTATTTGCATTTTCCACATGGGAATGTCCCTTTGGTTTGTTTGTGTAAATAGTTAGCTGCAGTGTATTCGCTTCTAATTAGTTTATCACGGAGAGAGGGAGCTCGTCTATAAGTGAGTAAAGGATGTGTCGGTACAAATGGAGACAAGGAATGGTCTGTAGTTAGAATGTGCCAATGTTTCTCTAAGATCTGAGTAATTGAAGAGTGTTGTTCACAGTAATTGGTAATGATTCTCAAGGGGGTATTTGTAGCCTTAGGTTTGGAGAAAAAGAGTAAAGAGGTACGTGTTTTGGATTTCGCTTTTTTGTATGCGATTTTCAAAATTGTATGTGGATATCCTCGTTCTCGCAGCCTATTTCGTAAAACAGAGGCCTCGTTTTCGAAGGAGGCCTCGGTTGAACAATTGCGGCGGGCGCGAAGGTATTGGGCATATGGGATAGAGTTGAGGAGGGGTTCAGGGTGGAAGCTTGAGGCAGCCAAAATAGTGTTACCTGCAGTGGGTTTGCGGTATAGGTGACTTTGGATATGGCCTTCCGAGTCTTTTATAAGGGTAAGGTCTAAAAAACAAATAGAAGTTGGACTATATATCATAGTAAATTTCAAATTTAATTGATTGGAAGTGTTGAGATAGGTCAGGAAATCTTGTAAGATTTGACTAGATCCCTGCCAGACAATGAAAATATCATCGATGTATCGACGAAAGGTAACAATATGTTTAGTGTACACATTGGCAGAAGAGTCTGCAAACAGGAGACGTTCCCACTCCCCCAAGTACAGATTGGCGTAGGCCGGTGCGCAGCAAGTGCCCATGGCCACGCCCTGTACTTGGAGGTAGTGGGAACCGTCAAATGAAAAAAAATTATTGTTGAGAATGAAGTTGAGAGCATTAATAATAAATGTAGAGAGATCTGTAGAATAAAAAGAGGTGGTGGTGAGTATGTGTCGGACAGCCGAAAGTCCTAGGGAGTGGGGAATCGAGCTGTATAGTGCCTCGACGTCGATCGCGACGAGAAGGGTGTCGGGACCGATGGTCAGGGAAGATAAACCTTGTAGGAGATGGGTAGTATCTCGTATGTAGGAAGGAAGTTGAATGACTAGGGGTTGCAATAGTTTGTCAATGTAACGACTAAGGTTGTCTGTAAGAGAGCCTCTTCCGGAAACTATGGGCCTGCCTGGTAGTCTAGGTAGGTTTTTGTGCACCTTGGGTAGTGCATAAAACGTGGCTATGCGTGGAAATTTGGTTCTAACATAATCACTAGTGTGTTTGTCCAATACCCCTTGGGTGGTGGCAGAGTCTATAAGTATGTATAGTTGTTGTTGTGCTGAAGCGATGAAGGAAGTGGGAATCTTTTTGTACCATTCCTTGTTTTGTAGGATATCATGGCACATTTGAGTATAATCTGCTCTGTCAAGTATAACTATGTTTCCGCCTTTGTCGGCGGGTTTTATGATTATTGTAGAGTTGGTTTTTAAATTTTGGAGGGCGAGGTGTTGGTTGTATGAGAAGTTTCTTGCCTTAGATCGGTTGGGGTGAATTTTTAGGTTGCGGTTACCAGGTAACCTTACTCTCTCTACCCCATGCTGCTCACTCTGCATGATATATCTTTTGACCTCCAAGTGATACTAATATTACCCTATCTACTTTACTTTACTCCTTAGCCATACAACACTCTGGCCCAGGTACATACAGCCATTGCAACCCAATGGTGCATGGCTGGAGATCTTGCAGCCTACCAAATGCCCAGCAGCCGTTTGCTTTTAACAGCATAAAACCAAATTATATTTTGTGAATACACTGAGACCATACTCTTGTACCCCAAGACCACCGGGCTACTTGGGCCCTTTTCTTCCATGTTTTGCAAGTGAGTACCATTATCATACAGTGGTTTAAACACAGGCTCTATACTTACTAATATAATATGTTGTATACTAATGACCTCACTCTGTCTTATACAGTACTATTGAGCAAATACAGGAATTGTTATTGCCTTGAAAAAGGACGCCCGTCCGAAACATGTCGGCATTCTCCTGAAAGACCTTAATAATATCGCAAGTTGTCGTGCAATTTCTGCAATTTTCTTGCATTCCATGTACATGTTTATGGTCACATACGTTTTCATGTATATATTCTTTGATTCTTTGTAAACTGTATGTTTATATACCTACTTATTCAAATTTATTTTAGGGCTTATTGCCCTAATAAAACGTACCTTTTGTTTATATGCATACACTCTTTATGTCTATCTGTTTAAGCTTCTCTCAGGGGTATAGGCCGTGTTAATGCACACTAGGCCTTCACAAATGTATATTTTTCATATGTGAGAAGCGATAGACCTACTTGCCATCAATTACTTGCTCATCAAATATTCTGTCTTGATTTATCTATGGTTACCCCATAAAAATCCCCTATCTGAGCAAGCAATTGTAGGCATTATTTACCTCCAATATATGTATGTCTCTCTCTATATTGTAATTTAAATACTAACATTGACCTCCCCCTGCATTACTAATTATTTAACCACTATCTTGGACCTGGTTTTGTGAACACCCCCTTTACCCCCTCTTCTAACCACCATGACAATCTTCCTTGGTGAAGATTGGGAGACCCGCATGACTAGCACCTTACAACAATTTCAGTCTAACGAATTCATTGAATCCCAGCTGCGATTTGTTTTCCTTAATACACCGTCCAGAAGAAAGCCTCCCTCTTCTGGCACATTAAGTCCTTCAAGGACTATATTGCTCATGGTATTAACCCTTTTGGACTCAGGGTCCAAATTTTTCCTACGTTTCAGGACATTCCCCCAGACTTTAAACAGGCCTGGGAGGGTGTCCTCAAACAATGCTCCATTGATTTGATGAAACTTTTGATACAACAATATGAGACACAAATGTCTGGTCTTGATGCTAAACTTGCATCAATAAATACCCAACTTACACAATTTTTGGATCACCCACTATACAAAACGTTGGATCTCCAACTTAAAACACGTTTCGACAAATTTAACCATGATATTTTGACGCAGAAGGACAAAAAATTCTTCCGCGACAAAAAAGCATTCCAAGAGGAAAGAGCTTATAAATGGAATGAGGCCAACCGTGCTGCACGCCTACCAGCCTCAGCACGCTTTGCCTCTAAACCAGCGCCTCCCAAGTCCACTGCCGACCGTAACACAGGTATTTCACATGTTGCACTTAAACCCAATTCCACACGGGGTCCACGTAACCCCAAAAGAGGCCGCACACCTAACCTTTCCAGTGACGAGGTCTCCGATCTCGAGGGACCAACCGACGACTCACCGGCTAGAGACCCGTCGGTCGCTTCCTCGTTTTCGAAGACCTCCAGATCACATTCCTTACCCTCTTCCTCCCAACACCCTGATTTTTTAGACTTAATGCGAGCATCACAAAGAATTCAACACAACAAATCTCACCAACTGAAAAGAACACCCAGATAACCTTGCCCTCTTGCAATATTATCAATCTTTCCAATCACCCACTCACTAAGCATGAAATCTCAGTCCTTGAAAAGGGACTCACCTTTTGCCCTGCATCTCACATAGATAAATTTACAGTTATCAAAGACATCCATTTATTCGTTCGGAAACTTCTATTACACAGTATATATACACCCAATCCCTTTTCAGATTCTCTCTCACACTCTGCAGCGGAGACCACTGCCCTCCAACAGTTAACTGAACTTCTGGAGGAAAGTGACAACTCCAACCTAATAGATACTTTAGATCTTGACACTCTCTTAGCCAGCACTGAGGATGATCCTCTTACCTTACCTTGTCCACCTCCCAAAATAACCATAAAAAAGAAATCTAGTTTTTACCCACCTCCTAGCACTAACCCAATAGCGGCACTATTTTTGCAGGCAGTGACGCGGGAAATCCGCAACCTAAAAATTCACCCCAACCGATCTAAGGCAAGAAACTTCTCATACAACCAACACCTCGCCCTCCAAAATTTAAAAACCAACTCTACAATAATCATAAAACCCGCCGACAAAGGCGGAAACATAGTTATACTTGACAGAGCAGATTATACTCAAATGTGCCATGATATCCTACAAAACAAGGAATGGTACAAAAAGATTCCCACTTCCTTCATCGCTTCAGCACAACAACAACTATACATACTTATAGACTCTGCCACCACTCAAGGGGTATTGGACAAACACACTAGTGATTATGTTAGAACCAAATTTCCACGCATAGCCACGTTTTATGCACTACCCAAGGTGCACAAAAACCTACCTAGACTACCAGGCAGGCCCATAGTTTCCGGAAGAGGCTCTCTTACAGACAACCTTAGTCGTTACATTGACAAACTATTGCAACCCCTAGTCATTCAACTTCCTTCCTACATACGAGATACTACCCATCTCCTACAAGGTTTATCTTCCCTGACCATCGGTCCCGACACCCTTCTCGTCGCGATCGACGTTGAGGCACTATACAGCTCGATTCCCCACTCCCTAGGACTTTCGGCTGTCCGACACATACTCACCACCACCTCTTTTTATTCTACAGATCTCTCTACATTTATTATTAATGCTCTCAACTTCATTCTCAACAATAATTTTTTTTCATTTGACGGTTCCCACTACCTCCAAGTACAGGGCGTGGCCATGGGCACTTGCTGCGCACCGGCCTATGCCAATCTGTACTTGGGGGAGTGGGAACGTCTCCTGTTTGCAGACTCTTCTGCCAATTTGTACACTAAACATATTGTTACCTTTCGTCGATACATCGATGATATTTTCATTGTCTGGCAGGGATCTAGTCAAATCTTACAAGATTTCCTGACCTATCTCAACACTTCCAATCAATTAAATTTGAAATTTACTATGATATATAGTCCAACTTCTATTTGTTTTTTAGACCTTACCCTTATAAAAGACTCGGAAGGCCATATCCAAAGTCACCTATACCGCAAACCCACTGCAGGTAACACTATTTTGGCTGCCTCAAGCTTCCACCCTGAACCCCTCCTCAACTCTATCCCATATGCCCAATACCTTCGCGCCCGCCGCAATTGTTCAACCGAGGCCTCCTTCGAAAACGAGGCCTCTGTTTTACGAAATAGGCTGCGAGAACGAGGATATCCACATACAATTTTGAAAATCGCATACAAAAAAGCGAAATCCAAAACACGTACCTCTTTACTCTTTTTCTCCAAACCTAAGGCTACAAATACCCCCTTGAGAATCATTACCAATTACTGTGAACAACACTCTTCAATTACTCAGATCTTAGAGAAACATTGGCACATTCTAACTACAGACCATTTCTTGTCTCCATTTGTACCGACACATCCTTTACTCACTTATAGACGAGCTCCCTCTCTCCGTGATAAACTAATTAGAAGCAAATACACTGCAGCTATTTACACAAACAAACCAAAGGGACATTCCCATGTGGAAAATGCAAATACTGCAGGTATCTATCTAAATCTAACAGATCCAATACCCTACCTAATGGACAACCTTTTTTCCCTCAACATTTTGTCAACTGCCGCTCAGTCGGCATTGTATACCTATTAGAATGCGAGTGTGGGTGTTTTTATGTTGGGAAAACCAAACTGCCTTTTTGGAAACGCATTTATCGACATACCCTGAGTATCAACCAAAAAGACCCTGACCTTCCTCTAGGGCGACACTGTGCAATTGTCCACCAGGACTCAACTCCTCAAATCACATTTAGAGCACTCGATCATATCCCCCCACCCAATCGAGGGGGTGATTATAACAAATCCTTACTTCAAAGTGAGCTCAGATGGATATTCCATCTCAATGCCACATCCCCCCCAGGACTCAATGAGGCATTTAACTTCAAGCCTTACCTCGAAGGTTTCGAATCAGGGGTATGTGAACTTGACCTCTGACCCTTTTGCAATTAGGGCAGGCCCCCCTCTAGTATTTTTACTTCAGGACCCCACTCTTCTTTTGTCAACAGTTCATCTATATAACAGCAACTGTACTTCATTACATTTTCACACTAATTATAATTAGGGATGAGCCGAACACCCCCGGGTTCGGTTCGCACCAGAACCTTCGAACCGACCGAAAGTTCGCGCAAATTTTCGAACCCTATACGTTATAATGGACGCGAACGTTCGAAATCAAAAGTGCTAATTACAATGGCCAATATGCATGTTAATGTCATAAAACAGGTTTGGGGACCCGGGTCCTGCCCCAGGGGACATATATCAATGCAAAAAGAACTTTTAAAAACTAACGTTTTTTCGGGAGCAGTCATTTTAATGATGCATAAAGTGAAAAAAAAAAGTGAAATTTTCCTTTAAATATGGTACCTGGGGGGTGTCTAAAGTATGCCTGTGAAGTGGCATGTGTTTCCCGTGTTTAGAACTGTCCTTGCACAAAATGACATTTGTAAAGGAAAAAAAGAAGCCATTTAAAACCACTTGCGGCTTTAGGTTTGTTCTTAAGTAGAATCTGAACAGGTACATTATGAAGTGTAGCTCCATCCCAAAAAAATCTATTTTTAAGCTTTTTGGAGAACATAGGGAGGGGTTATCACCCCTGTAACATTTGCTGTCTTTGCACATCTGTTCAGAACATGTCACCTAACTTTCCGTCCCAATGACAAATGTTTTTGGAAAAAGTGGGGTTTTAATTGAAACAAGGATTGGTGACAAAGTATCAGTAGAGAGGAGATACCTTTTTCCCAAATTAAATCTAACAGAATAGGGGTAGATTTCCTCTCACTTCCTGTTTTCTCTTTCCATTTGCAAGTAGGAGTCGTTTGTAAGTTGGATGTTTGAAAGTAGGGGCCTGGCGTATATACTCTGCAGAAATTTGCCCTATTAGATGTTGGTGTAGCCACAAGACTGGTGGGCACAGGAATGGGCCCTGCTGTGAGTTAATAGATCAAGATTTGTAATTGCATGCACCTGTTGAACAGGGCAGAAAAATTGGGGGTGGTGGTGGTGGTGGACGGTGTTGCCACAAGACTGTAAGCTCTCACAGTTACTCTTGGTGGGCGCAGGAATGGGCCCTGCTGTGAGTTATTAGATCAAGATTTGTAATTGCAAGCACCTGATGAACAGGGCAGAAAAATTGGGCCTTTGGCGGTGGTGGTGGACGGTGTTGCCACAAGACTGTAGGCCCTCATAGTTACTCTTGGTGGGTGCAGGAATGGGCCCTGCTGTGAGTTATTAGATCAAGATTTGTAATTGCAAGCACCTGATGAACAGGGCAGAAAAATTGGGCCTTTGGCGGTGGTGGTGGACGGTGTTGCCACAAGACTGTAAGCTCTCACAGTTACTCTTGGTGGGCGCAAGAATGGGCCCTGCTGTGAGTTATTAGATCAAGATTTGTAATTGCATGCACCTGTTGAACAGGGCAGAAAAATTGGGGGTGGTGGTGGTGGTGGACGGTGTTGCCACAAGACTGTAAGCTCTCACAGTTACGCTTGGTGGGCGCAGGAATGGGCCCTGCTGTGAGTTATTAGATCAAGATTTGTAATTGCAAGCACCTGATGAACAGGGCAGAAAAATTGGGCCTTTGGCGGTGGTGGTGGACGGTGTTGCCACAAGACTGTAGGCCCTCATAGTTACTCTTGGTGGGCGCAGGAATGGGCCCTGCTGTGAACTATTAGATCAAGATTTGTAATTACCCGCCCCTGTTAAACAGGGGCTGAAAAATTGTGCCTTAGGCACTGGTGCTGGTGCCACAACACTGCAACCCCTCACAGATACTGTACTTGGAGCACAGCAGTCACACGTGTTGCGAAGCATTTTTTTAAAAAATTGTAATTACCCGCCCCTGTTAAACAGGGGCTGAAAAATTGTGCCTTAGGCACTGGTGCTGGTGCCACAACACTGCAACCCCTCACAGATACTGTACTTGGAGCACAGCAGTCACACGTGTTGCGAAGCATTTTTTTAAAAAATTGTAATTACCCGCCCCTGTTAAACAGGGGCTGAAAAATTGTGCCTTAGGCACTGGTGCTGGTGCCACAACACTGCAACCCCTCACAGATACTGTACTTGGAGCACAGCAGTCACACGTGTTGCGAAGCATTTTTTAAAAAAATTGTAATTACCCGCCCCTGTTAAACAGGGGCTGAAAAATTGTGCCTTAGGCACTGGTGCTGGTGCCACAACACTGCAACCCCTCACAGATACTGTACTTGGAGCACAGCAGTCACACGTGTTGCAAAGCATTTTTTTAAAAAATTGTAAGTACACGCCCCTGTTAAACAGGGGCTGAAAGATTTGCCTTAGGCACTGGTGCTGGTGCCACAACACTGCAACCCCTCACAGATACTGTACTTGGAGCACAGCAGTCACACGTGTTGCGAAGCATTTTTTTATAAAAATTGTATGTACACGCCCCTGTTAAACAGGGGCTGAAAAATTGTGCCTTAGGCACTGGTGTGGTGGCATGGATCATTGAGGAGGAGGAAGAGGATAGTCAGTGAACATAAGAGGACAGTCACTCAGCATCAGCATAGGCAGTCTTGAAGGGATGTGATATTAAAAATTATTCGGTTATATCCGCCTCAGGTGCCTGGTAGCTGGTGGTGATCCAAGACTGATTCATTTTGATGAAGGTCAGTCGATCAACCGAGGCGGTGGACAGGCGCACCCTATGATCGGTGACAAATCCTCCAGCAGCACTGAATGTGCGTTCGGAAAGAACGCTGGAGGCAGGACAGGCCAGTAGCTCAATTGCATACTGTGCAAGCTCTGGCCAGTGATCCATCCTCAGGACCCAGTAAGCCAGAGGATTTTCGGTGGGAAAGGTGTCCAAGTCTGACCTTGCCCCAAGGTATTCCTGCACCATGTATATCAGACGCTGGCGATGGTTGCTGGAACCGATCATACCTTGGGGCTGCGGACTAAAAAATTGTCTGAACGCATCGGTCAGACGTCCACCTTCCCCACCGCTCCTTCTGCTACTGACCGAAGCCTCAACAACTCGTCGCCCAGGACCAGGAGTTTGTAGCCTCCCAGTTTCTGGGAACGCGTTGCACAGACCTTTCTGCAAGGCCTCCCTGAGATGTCTCATCCTCTGCTCCCTCTGCGACGGCAAGATAAGGTCCGCAACCTTACCCTTGTACCGCGGATCAAGGAGAGTGGCCAGCCAGTAATGGTCCCTCTCCTTGATCCGAAGAACACGAGGATCCTTCCGCAGGCTTTGCAGGATCAGGGAGGCCATGCAGCGTAGGTTAGCTGAGGCATTCGGTCCGGAGTCTTCTGGGTCACTGAGGATGACATGATCGCCAGCCACCTCCTCCCAGCCACGTACAAGTCCACTGGTTTGTTGGGACTGTACATCATCCCTAAAAGACTGCTGCTGCTGATGCTGAGTGCCAGGCTCCACCTCCATGCTCACACAATCCTCCTCCTCCTCCTCCTCCTCCTCCTCATCCTCTTCCTGTGTGATGGGTGGGACAGAAGGAACACTGTCCGGATAAAGGGGGCCTTGAGAGGCAAGGAAGTCCTCCTCTTCCTGCCTCTGTTCTGCCTCAAGTGCCCTGTCCATTATCCCACGCAGCGTATGCTCCAACAGGTGGACAAGAGGGACAGTGTCACTGATGCATGCACTGTCACTGCTCACCATCCTCGTGGCCTCCTCAAATGGTGAGAGGACAGTGCATGCATCCCTGATCATGCTCCACTGACGTGGGGAAAAAAAAAACAAGCTCCCCTGACCCTGTCCTGGTGCCATAGTCGCAAAGGTACTCATTGATGGCCCTCTGCTGCGTGTGCAGTCGCTGCAGCATGGCCAACGTTGAGTTCCACCTGGTGGGCATGTCACATATTAGGCGGTTCTTGGGCAGGTTCAGCTCCTTTTGCAGCTCAGTCAGCCGAGCACTGGCATTATAAGATCGGCGGAAATGCACACAGACTTTCCTGGCCTGCCTCAGGACATCCTGTAAGCCTGGGAACCTGCCCAAGAACCGCTGCACCACCAGGTTGAGGACGTGAGCCATGCAGGGCACATGGGTGAGCTGCCCCTGTCGCAGGGCGGAGAGGAGGTTGGTGCCATTGTCAGAAACGACCATTCCTGGCTTAAGCTGACGTGGCGTCAACCACCTCTCGGCCTGCCCCTGCAGAGCTGCCAGAACCTCTGGCCCAGTGTGGCTCCTGTCCCCCAAACACACCAGCGCAAGCACGGCATGGCATCTTTTTGCCTGCGTACTTGCGTAGCCCCTTGTACGCCTACGGAGCACCGCTGGTTCCAAGGACAGAGCACTGGAGGAAGAAGAAGAGGAGGGGGTGGAGGAGAGAGGTGTGTCACAACCAGTAGCAGTAGTAGCGTTTTGGAGGCGTGGTGGCGGAACAACCTCCAACACTACTGCACCTTGTCCTGCATCCCTCCCAGCTGCCAATAGAGTGACCCAATGGGCCGTGAAAGAAAGGTACCGTCCCTGTCCATGCCTGCTGGACCATGAGTCAGCGGTAATATGCACCTTACCGCTGACCGCCCTGTCCAGCGAGGCATGGACATTGCCCTCCACATGCCGGTAGAGAGACGGAATCGCCTTCCGTGAGAAAAAGTGGCGTTTGGGAACCTGCCACTGAGGAACCGCACATTGAACAAACTCACGGAAGGGGGCCGAGTCTACCAACTGAAAAGGCAGCAGTTGAAGTGCTAGCAATTTAGCCAAGCTAGCATTCAACCGCTGGGCATGTGGATGGCTGGGAGTGTACTTCTTTCTACGGTCCAGCAGCTGGGGCAGGGAAATTTGCCTGCTGCAATCGGACGTCGGTGTACTGCAAGTACTTGGTTGTGACACACCTAATTCTACACCTTCAGTCCTCTCAGAGCAGCTTTCAGAGAGGACTGAAGGTGTAGTGGGGATGGAGATCCCAGCTGATGAGGAGCAAGGAGAGGTCCGCTTAGTTCTTTGGTGTGGGTCTTTTATGTGTGCCTGCCAACGAGCTGCATGGCAGGTCGACATATGTCTGGTCATGCTTGTGGTGCCCAAGCGGCTGATGTTTTGGCCACGCGAGATACGCTTGAGACAAATATTGCAAATAGCAGTGGTGCGATCTGATGCACTCGTCTCAAAAAAGGCCCACACCAAAGAACTTTTCTGATAACGTGCAGAGGCAGCGCCCTGCACAGGCGGAGCTCTGCGGTGTTGTACAGTGGCTGTGCTGGCCTCTACCTGGCCTCCAGGGGGCATCCTGCCTCGTTGGACATGTGACGCCGCATCCTCCTCCTCCTCGTCCTCCTCCTCATCCTCTCTCCCTTCAGGCACCCACGTGGAGTCAGTGACCTCATCATCCCCTCCCTCTTCACCACTAGAGCAAACCTGGCAGTAAGCTGCAGCTGGTGGAACAGTACTGCCAGATTCCTCAAGCTGGGTATCATCATCCGAGCTTTCGAATCGTTGGGCATCCTCCTGGAGCATGTACCCAACACTGTGCTCAAAGAGTTCGGGGGACTCCTCAGGAGGACATGGTGGGTCTAGGGAAGGGGTGGCTGATGATGCTCTGCCAGTACCCTGAGCCTGGGTGAGAGAGGATGAGGAGGATGAGGAGGGCTTGGTCATCCATTCTACCAAGCCTTCAGCATGATGCGGCTCCACATGTTCAGCTGCCGAAAACAAAGACGCGCGTGTCCCATGGCCACGTGCTGATGACGATGCACGACCACGTCCACGGCCACGGCCACGTCCACTAGAAACAGAGCCTGCCTGCCCTGTGTTCTTGGCTCTGCACACTCTGCCTCCCCTTGGCGGTCTTCCAGCCATTGTAGTCGGTAGTCCTGTGGCTGCTGCTGAGAAGAATATATAGGAGCTCTGTGTGATGCCACTAACACACTAGAAGTCCTATGGGTGCTTCTGCAAAGAAAATAGAGGAGCTCTGTGTGATGCCACTAACACACTAGAAGTCCTGTGGGTGCTGCTGAGAAGAAAATATAGGAGCTCTGTGTGATGCCACTAACACACTAGAAGTCCTATGGGTGCTTCTGCAAAGAAAATAGAGGAGCTCTGTGTGATGCCACTAACACACTAGAAGTCCTGTGGGTGCTGCTGAGAAGAAAATATAGGAGCTCTGTGTGATGCCACTAACACACTAGAAGTCCTATGGGTGCTTCTGCAAAGAAAATAGAGGAGCTCTGTGTGATGCCACTAACACACTAGAAGTCCTGTGGGTGCTTCTGCAAAGAAAATAGAGGAGCTCTGTGTGATGCCACTAACACACTAGAAGTCCTGTGGGTGCTGCTGAGAAGAAAATATAGGAGCTCTGTGTGATGCCACTAACACACTAGAAGTCCTATAGGTGCTTCTGGGAAGAAAATATAGGTCTGTGTGATGGGACTAACACACTTCAAGTCCTATAGGTGCTTCTGGGAACAAAATATAGGATCTCTGTGTGATGGGACTAACACACTTCAAGTCCTATGGGTGCTTCTGGGAAGAAAATATAGGTCTGTGTGATGGGACTAACACACTTCAAGTCCTATAGGTGCTTCTGGGAACAAAATATATGATCTCTGTGTGATGGGACTAACACACTTCAAGTCCTATAGGTGCTTCTGGGAAGAAAATATAGGTCTGTGTGATGGGACTAACACACTTCAAGTCCTATAGGTGCTTCTGGGAACAAAATATATGATCTCTGTGTGATGGGACTAACACACTTCAAGTCCTATAGGTGCTTCTGGGAAGAAAATATAGGTCTGTGTGATGGGACTAACACACTTCAAGTCCTATAGGTGCTTCTGGGAACAAAATATATGATCTCTGTGTGATGGGACTAACACACTTCAAGTCCTATAGGTGCTTCTGGGAAGAAAATGTAGGTCTGTGTGATGGGACTAACACACCTCAAGTCCTATAGGTGCCTCTGGGAACAAAATATATGATCTCTGTGTGATGGGACTAACACACTTCAAGTCCTATAGGTGCTTCTGGGAAGAAAATATAGGTCTGTGTGATGGGACTAACACACTTCAAGTCCTATAGGTGCTTCTGGGAACAAAATATAGGATCTCTGTGTGATGGGACTAACACACTTCAAGTCCTATAGGTGCTTCTGGGAAGAAAATGTAGGTCTGTGTGATGGGACTAACACACCTCAAGTCCTATAGGTGCCTCTGGGAACAAAATATATGATCTCTGTGTGATGGGACTAACACACTTCAAGTCCTATAGGTGCTTCTGGGAACAAAATATATGATCTCTGTGTGATGGGACTAACACACTTCAAGTCCTATAGGTGCTTCTGGGAACAAAATATATGATCTCTGTGTGATGGGACTAACACACTTCAAGTCCTATAGGTGCTTCTGGGAAGAAAATATAGGTCTGTGTGATGGGACTAACACACTTCAAGTCCTATAGGTGCTTCTGGGAACAAAATATAGGATCTCTGTGTGATGGGACTAACACACTTCAAGTCCTATAGGTGCTTCTGGGAAGAAAATGTAGGTCTGTGTGATGGGACTAACACACCTCAAGTCCTATAGGTGCCTCTGGGAACAAAATATATGATCTCTGTGTGATGGGACTAACACACTTCAAGTCCTATAGGTGCTTCTGGGAAGAAAATATAGGTCTGTGTGATGGGACTAACACACTTCAAGTCCTATAGGTGCTTCTGGGAACAAAATATAGGATCTCTGTGTGATGGGACTAACACACTTCAAGTCCTATAGGTGCTTCTGGGAAGAAAATGTAGGTCTGTGTGATGGGACTAACACACCTCAAGTCCTATAGGTGCCTCTGGGAACAAAATATATGATCTCTGTGTGATGGGACTAACACACTTCAAGTCCTATAGGTGCTTCTGGGAAGAAAATATAGGTCTGTGTGATGGGACTAACACACTTCAAGTCCTATAGGTGCTTCTGGGAACAAAATATATGATCTCTGTGTGATGGGACTAACACACTTCAAGTCCTATGGGTGCTTCTGGGAAGAAAATGTAGGTCTGTGTGATGGGACTAACACACTTCAAGTCCTATAGGTGCCTCTGGGAACAAAATATATGATCTCTGTGTGATGGGACTAACACACTTCAAGTCCTATAGGTGCTTCTGGGAAGAAAATATAGGTCTGTGTGATGGGACTAACACACTTCAAGTCCTATAGGTGCTTCTGGTAACAAAATATATGATCTCTGTGTGATGGGACTAACACACTTCAAGTCCTATAGGTGCTTCTGGTAACAAAATATATGATCTCTGTGTGATGGGACTAACACACTTCAAGTCCTATAGGTGCTTCTGGGAAGAAAATATAGGAGCTCTGCCTGCCTGCCACGAACACACTACAAGTCCTATAGGTGCTTCTGGGAAGAAAATATAGGAGCTCTGCCTGCCTGCCACGAACACACTACAAGTCCTATAGGTGCTTCTGGGAACAAAATATAGGAGCTCTGCCTGCCTGCCACGAACACACTACAAGTCCTATAGGTGCTTCTGGGAACAAAATATAGGAGCTCTGCCTGCCTGCCACGAACACACTACAAGTCCTATAGGTGCTTCTGGGAACAAAATATAGGAGCTCTGCCTGCCTGCCACGAACACACTACAAGTCCTATAGGTGCTTCTGGGAACAAAATATAGGAGCTCTGCCTGCCTGCCACGAACACACTACAAGCCCCTCTTTCTAAATCAATCTTTCTAAATGAATCTATCTAACTCAATCTCTCTAAGTAAATCTCTCTAACTAACTAAATCCAGCAGAGTGTCACAGAACTATCCTGCTCTATCTACGCCGGAACAGCATGTGACCGCGCAGACGGCGTGGCGGCCTTTTATAGGGGGGGGGGCGTGTACTAAAGCCCCTGAGCTGTAATTGGCTACAGGCGTCCTGCCTGTAGCCAATTATGGCTCTTCGAGTTTCCGGCGCTGTGATTGGCCAAGCATGCGGGGTCACAGTGCATGCTTGGCCAATCATCAGCCAGCAATGCACTGCGCCGGCCGCGCCGGCCGCAATGCATTGCGGGGCCGCGCGCATCACACGAACGTGATGCGAGCGGCCAAAATGGTTCTGGGCTCGCCGAGCGAGCGAACACCCGGTGCTCGATGCGAACATGGGTTCGCATCGAGCACCGGGCCCATCCCTAATTATAATATACCTGTCTAATGATGCAAAAAACATGCCTATTCAACATATCAGTTTTACTGTAATGCCTGTACTGTTTGATCCATCGCTACTCAAATTGTTTAATGCATATGTCTTTTCTCTTTTTGTACTTTCTATAGACATTTGAACAATGTTGTATTTGCTATTCTAAATGCATTTTTTGTCTCTGTCCAATAGGGGGTGCCCCACCCATCTGTGTGATACTGCAACTCACTTGCTAACATGCCAATATTTCCCTGCACTTAGCTTAACGCAGGGCATTAACACTCTGACATTTATATCTCTTTACGCCTATTTCCGGCTTATTTTGCTGTCATTTGGCATATCCAGGCTGCCCGGCGCGGGTAAGACAAGGTGCGCATGCGCGGACTTTCCACTGCGCATGCGCTACACATACCCATTGAGGCGCACTATTCCATCATATGCGCCCTCCGCCTGCGTTCCAGCAGGCGGGGAGGGGTTAGTCTGCCCGCGTCGGTGACGCTCCGACGCCGCACGAGGCCCCGCCCCTCTGGGCGTGACGATGCGCGGCGCCGCCGCTTCTGAGATCTCATTGGGGAAAAAAGATTCATGGCCTTCGAGCCACCATCCCCTCACCTGGTCCCAATTATTTTCAGCTGAGCGCACCCATTACACACTATGGCCCACTCAGCTGATAGCAATCCCCACATATATTTAAACCTGAACAATGGCGGGAATAGTCACAACACTTTCCTGCCGGCGCTCTGCTGTATCTCTCCATAGGACTCCAACCTACCAGGTAACCTTACTCTCTCTACCCCATGCTGCTCACTCTGCATGATATATCTTTTGACCTCCAAGTGATACTAATATTACCCTATCTACTTTACTTTACTCCTTAGCCATACAACACTCTGGCCCAGGTACATACAGCCATTGCAACCCAATGGTGCATGGCTGGAGATCTTGCAGCCTACCAAATGCCCAGCAGCCGTTTGCTTTTAACAGCATAAAACCAAATTATATTTTGTGAATACACTGAGACCATACTCTTGTACCCCAAGACCACCGGGCTACTTGGGCCCTTTTCTTCCATGTTTTGCAAGTGAGTACCATTATCATACAGTGGTTTAAACACAGGCTCTATACTAATATAATATGTTGTATACTAATGACCTCACTCTGTCTTATACAGTACTATTGAGCAAATACAGGAATTGTTATTGCCTTGAAAAAGGACGCCCGTCCGAAACATGTCGGCATTCTCCTGAAAGACCTTAATAATATCGCAAGTTGTCGTGCAATTTCTGCAATTTTCTTGCATTCCATGTACATGTTTATGGTCACATACGTTTTCATGTATATATTCTTTGATTCTTTGTAAACTGTATGTTTATATACCTACTTATTCAAATTAATTTTAGGGCTTATTGCCCTAATAAAACGTACCTTTTGTTTATATGCATACACTCTTTATGTCTATCTGTTTAAGCTTCTCTCAGGGGTATAGGCCGTGTTAATGCACACTAGGCCTTCACAAATGTATATGTGAATGAGTATGGGGTATGAAGTACCCCTACCCATTCACCTAAGGTGTAAAGTGTAAATAAAAAAAAACACACAATTTTGAAAAAAATATTTTATTGCACTGCTCCGGGGGTCTTCTTCCATCTTGGGGGGTCTTCTCGCCGGACTCCTCCGCCATTTACCTAGCTCTTTTACCGAGCAGAGGAGGCCGGCTACCTTCTTCGTCGTCGCCGCCGTCGTCTGGGGGTCTCGATCTGCCTTCGGGGGTCTTCCGGGGTCTCTTCTGTTCTTGCCGCGGTCGTCGTTTTTCTTCTGATGTTCACCCGTCGCTGTCTCTGGCCGGAATGCCAGAGCCGCGCTGTGCTGGGACTTATATAGGGACAAGGGGACAGGGTCACATGCTCATGTCACATGGTGACCCCGCCCCCTTGTGATGTCACAGTCCCGGAGGCTGCTGTTGAATAAGGGCATGTTTAGAATAGGACATTTCTTAACGGCATCGGGCCCTCTCACACTGACTGAATTAACAAATTTGAAATGCCAAATACTGAGAAATCTAGATTTAACCAAATTAAGAAATTTTTAAACACTTTATGGACAGATAAACCCATTCCCCCAAAACCAACAGCTTATGAACAGTGGTGTGGTTCCCTTATGGATCAGAGGGGTGGTATCTCGCTGATCTATGCCTTGTTGGCAAGTAAACACAGCTTGCCTCCATATGCTCAGGCATGGGAAGCTGACTTGGGTTTGTCATGGGAGCCGAATAAATGGCACAGCCTTTTCCAGAAATCCTATAAGGGTATTCTCAACATAAACCTAATAGAGGCAAACATTAAAATTTTCACACGTTGGTATTATGTCCCCTCCAGGCTTGCTAAAATTTTTCCTGATGCCTCACCTCTTTGCTTTCGGGATTGTCAGCAGGTGGGCACTATGCACCATATTTGGTGGACTTGCCCACGTATCAGAGGCTTCTGGAATAGATTTTTCCACCTGGTACGGAAAGTTACAGGCTTTGGAATTCCACAAACCCCCACTATCGGACTACTGAACCTCGGAGTAGAAGGTGTTCCCAAACACACCACCAATCTTATTTTTTTTATGCTTCTAGGAGCAAAACTTACTATTGCAAAGGCGTGGAAAGCAAACAAGGTTTCTTTGATAGTTGCCAAGCGGAAAATTACTTGGATTATGACTCAAGAACAAATCACGGCAAGATTATTAGACAGGGTGCCCAGGTTTGAAGCGACCTGGGATCCCTGGGCTCGCTATATCAAGGTTCCCCTATATCCGGGCCACTTGCCTTAACTCCCCCCAATGATAGATTCAGGTAATGGGTTCCTCCCTCCGCTCCTTTCTGATAACCATATCACAGATGCACTTTCTCTTTCTCTTCTTTTCTATTTCTTCAATATGTCTTATATATTTGTGGTTGTATTGATATTTTGTTATATTCTTAAATTTTGTTTTTGATAAACCCTACCGAAGGGCCATGTTGGCTCCCGGTTGGGAAGATTTATTATTTCAATATTCTGTTATACTGCTGAAAAAATTTTCAATAAAAATATTGAACAAGAGATATGAAAGAACACATAAACACGTCACAAGACTAACAACATAAAATAGACCTGAAGTGTGCCCTAGCCTGCTGTAAGGTAAGCCCTGGTGAGCTGGGCGGTGAGCCCTGGTCGGCTGGGCGATATGCCAAGAGAAGGGCGCAAAAGACTTGGTTAGGGAGGTAATTATTAATTTATGTACAATAAGACACTACAGGGCAAGGTTGCTGAAGGCTCGTGACATTTCCACTTGTGGATTGGGGATGTATCGAGCGAAGCAGGTGGATTTCCACCTGCCAGTCTTTTTGATCACGTGGTCTGGGTCCCCTTTTTGTGAGGCTGCTGATGCTGCTCCAATGTGAAATAATGTCCAAGAAAATGACCGGGGTCAAGGCCGAATTTGCTCAAAAGGATCCTGACGTGACTAATGAACTGGTTGCTGCTTAGGGGACTAATCGTGAACGGTAGTAATGGGCTGTCTTGCGAGGGATCAGACAGGTGAGCTAATAACTGATATAGAATGAACATGGGGCACCAGGCGTTGAGAGTTTGGAAAAGTTTGATATCAACCCCCGGACCGGACTGTTGTGTTTTGAACACCCTGAGGTGCAAGATGAAGTAAGTCTGATGGCATGTGAGGTGCCGTAAAAAGCCAGGTAGATAGCTGCTTGAACGACCAGGCTGAAATTAACTGAAAGGGGAATGTGACAGGATGAAAGACATGTCTCGGAATATGGCGCTGGTGATAGGTAACCGTTTACTACTGATTTGGGGTCGTTGCCTGTGAATACCACGCAGCATGGTCTTGACCATATGGGCGGCAAACAAGATGGTTTGTTAGGATCTCGTAAGGGGATGAAATACTGGATGTCAGCTAAGTAGAGTCTAATGGTATTGTGCGGCAATGCCAACTGTGTGTGGCGGCATGATAGGAAGGCCAGGAGGTGAGGGAGATCTCCTGATATTGCCCTGGGGTTTGAGGCTAGTAACCTGTCATAGATCTTCCAGGCTGTATGGTAGGCCTTCAGGGTGTTGTGAGATAATGATAGATTAATAAGGCAGGTACCATCGTGAAGGTGTTGTTTGAATCCGAGGTTAGCTACGACCGATGTGGGGTAAGAGACATGGTCGGGTCGGTTCCACGTTCCTGCGAAAAGAATGACGCAAAGTTAACGGGTAGTGCGTCGGCCAGAGAATTGCATTTGTCTGGGATGTAGACGCAGAGGACATTAGGATTGTGCTGTGGGGATAGTGGCACCAGCCTGCGCAGGAAGGTCAAGATGGCCAGTAGGGATGGGCCCGGTGCTCGATGCGAACCCATGTTCGCATCGAGCACCGGGTGTTCGCTCGCTCGGCGAGCCCAGAACTATTTTGGCCGCTTGCATCACATTCGTGTGATGCGAGCGGCCCCGCAATGCATTGCGGCCGGCGCGGCCGGCGCAGTGCATTGCTGGCTGATGATTGGCCAAGCATGCACTGTGACCCCGCATGCTTGGCCAATCACAGCGCCGGAAACTCGGAGAGCCATAATTGGCTACAGGCAGGACGCCTGTAGCCAATTACAGCTCAGGGGCTTTAGTACACGCCCTCTCATTTAAAAGGCCGCCACGCCGTCGGCGCCGGTCACATGAGTTCTGGCTTTAGGAGAGATCAGGCTGATTCTGTGTCACTCTTTGCTAGATTCCTATAGAAAGATTTGCTCTACTTTGCTAAACCATTGGCTATTTATTTGCTAAACCATTGCTACCTGTCATTGATCGTCCATTGCTGCTGCTGGTTAGTGTGTTTTTTAGCTGCTGCTGGGGATTAGTCTGGTGCGTGTCTTACTGTTAGTACAGTATTTCAGTAGTACCAACCGCAGTGCTGTTAGTACAGCACTGCACCCCAAAAGCACCCACAGGACTTGTAGTGTGTTAGTGGCAGCAAACAGAGCTCCTATATTTTCTTCCCAGAAGCACCCATAGGACTTGTAGTGTGTTAGTCCCATCACACAGAGTTCCTATATTTTCTTTGCAGAAGCACCCATAGGACTTGTAGTGTGTTAGTCCCATCACACAGAGTTCCTATATTTTCTTCCCAGAAGCACCCATAGGACTTGTACTGTGTTAGTGGCATCACACAGAGCTATATTTTCTTCCCAGAAGCACCCATAGGACTTGTAGTGTGTTAGTCCCATCACACAGAGCTCCTATATTTTCTTCCCAGAAGCACCTATAGGACTTGTAGTGTGTTAGTCCCATCACACAGAGCTATATTTTCTTCCCAGAAGCACCTATAGGACTTGTAGTGTGTTAGTCCCATCACACAGAGCTCCTATATTTTCTTCCCAGAAGCACCCATAGGACTTGTAGTGTGTTAGTCCCATCACACAGAGCTCCTATATTTTCTTCCCAGAAGCACCCATAGGACTTGTAGTGTGTTAGTCCCATCACACAGAGCTATATTTTCTTCCCAGAAGCACCCATAGGACTTGTGGTGTGTTAGTCCCATCACACAGAGCTCCTATATTTTCTTCCCAGAAGCACCTATAGGACTTGTAGTGTGTTAGTCCCATCACACAGAGCTCCTATATTTTCTTCCCAGAAGCACCCATAGGACTTGTAGTGTGTTAGTCCCATCACACAGAGTTCCTATATTTTCTTCCCAGAAGCACCTATAGGACTTGTAGTGTGTTAGTCCCATCACACAGAGCTATATTTTCTTCCCAGAAGCACCCATAGGACTTGTAGTGTGTTAGTCCCATCACACAGAGCTCCTATATTTTCTTCCCAGAAGCACCTATAGGACTTGTAGTGTGTTAGTCCCATCACACAGAGCTATATTTTCTTCCCAGAAGCACCTATAGGACTTGTAGTGTGTTAGTCCCATCACACAGAGCTCCTATATTTTCTTCCCAGAAGCACCCATAGGACTCGTAGTGTGTTAGTCTCATCACACAGAGCTCCTATATTTTCTTCCCAGAAGCACCCATAGGACTTGTAGTGTGTTAGTCCCATCACACAAAGCTATATTTTCTTCCCAGAAGCACCCATAGGACTTGTAGTGTGTTAGTCCCATCACACAGAGCTCCTATATTTTCTTCCCAGAAGCACCCATAGGACTTGTAGTGTGTTAGTCTCATCACACAGAGTTCCTATATTTTCTTCCCAGAAGCACCCATAGGACTTGTAGTGTGTTAGTCCCATCACACAGAGCTATATTTTCTTCCCAGAAGCACCCATAGGACTTGTAGTGTGTTAGTCCCATCACACAGAGCTCCTATATTTTCTTCCCAGAAGCACCTATAGGACTTGTAGTGTGTTAGTCCCATCACACAGAGTTCCTATATTTTCTTTGCAGAAGCACCCATAGGACTTGTAGTGTGTTAGTCCCATCACACAGAGTTCCTATATTTTCTTCCCAGAAGCACCTATAGGACTTGTAGTGTGTTAGTCCCATCACACAGAGCTATATTTTCTTCCCAGAAGCACCCATAGGACTTGTAGTGTGTTAGTCCCATCACACAGAGCTCCTATATTTTCTTCCCAGAAGCACCTATAGGACTTGTAGTGTGTTAGTCCCATCACACAGAGCTCCTATATTTTTTTCCCAGAAGCACCCATAGGACTTGTAGTGTGTTAGTCCCATCACACAGAGTTCCTATATTTTCTTCCCAGAAGCACCTATAGGACTTGTAGTGTGTTAGTCCCATCACACAGAGCTATATTTTCTTCCCAGAAGCACCCATAGGACTTGTAGTGTTAGTCCCATCACACAGAGCTCCTATATTTTCTTCCCAGAAGCACCTATAGGACTTGTAGTGTGTTAGTCCCATCACACAGAGCTATATTTTCTTCCCAGAAGCACCTATAGGACTTGTAGTGTGTTAGTCCCATCACACAGAGCTCCTATATTTTCTTCCCAGAAGCACCCATAGGACTTGTAGTGTGTTAGTCCCATCACACAGAGCTATATTTTCTTCCCAGAAGCACCCATAGGACTTGTAGTGTGTTAGTCCCATCACACAGAGCTCCTATATTTTCTTCCCAGAAGCACCTATAGGACTTGTAGTGTGTTAGTCCCATCACACAGAGCTCCTATATTTTCTTCCCAGAAGCACCCATAGGACTTGTAGTGTGTTAGTCCCATCACACAGAGCTCCTATATTTTCTTCCCAGAAGCACCTATAGGACTTGTAGTGTGTTAGTCCCATCACACAGAGTTCCTATATTTTCTTTGCAGAAGCACCCATAGGACTTGTAATGTGTTAGTCCCATCACACAGAGTTCCTATATTTTCTTCCCAGAAGCACCTATAGGACTTGTAGTGTGTTAGTCCCATCACACAGAGCTCCTATATTTTCTTCCCAGAAGCACCTATAGGACTTGTAGTGTGTTAGTCCCATCACACAGAGCTATATTTTCTTCCCAGAAGCACCTATAGGACTTGTAGTGTGTTAGTCCCATCACACAGAGCTCCTATATTTTCTTCCCAGAAGCACCCATAGGACTTGTAGTGTGTTAGTCCCATCACACATAGTTCCTATATTTTCTTCCCAGAAGCACCCATAGGACTTGTAGTGTGTTAGTCCCATCACACAGAGTTCCTATATTTTCTTCCCAGAAGCACCCATAGGACTTGTAGTGTGTTAGTCCCATCACACAGAGTTGCTATATTTTCTTCCCAGAAGCACCTATAGGACTTGTAGTGTGTTAGTCCCATCACACAGAGCTATATTTTCTTCCCAGAAGCACCCATAGGACTTGTAGTGTGTTAGTCCCATCACACAGAGCTCCTATATTTTCTTCCCAGAAGCACCCATAGGACTTGTAGTGTGTTAGTCCCATCACACAGAGCTCCTATATTTTTCTTCCCAGAAGCACCCATAGGACTTGTAGTGTGTTAGTCCCATCACACAGAGTTCCTATATTTTCTTCCCAGAAGCACCCATAGGACTTGTAGTGTGTTAGTCCCATCACACAGAGCTATATTTTCTTCCCAGAAGCACCCATAGGACTTGTAGTGTGTTAGTCCTATCACACAGAGCTCCTATATTTTCTTCCCAGAAACACCCATAGGACTTGTAGTGTGTTAGTCCCATCACACAGAGCTCCTATATTTTCTTCCCAGAAGCACCCATAGGACTTGTAGTGTGTTAGTCCCATCACACAGAGCTATATTTTCTTCCCAGAAGCACCCATAGGACTTGTAGTGTGTTAGTCCCATCACACAGAGCTCCTATATTTTCTTCCCAGAAGCACCTATAGGACTTGTAGTGTGTTAGTCCCATCACACAGAGCTCCTATATTTTCTTCTCAGCAGCACCCACAGGACTTCTAGTGTGTTAGTGGCATCACACAGAGCTCCTATATTTTCTTTGCAGAAGCACCCATAGGACTTCTAGTGTGTTAGTGGCATCACACAGAGCTCCTATATTTTCTTCTCAGCAGCACCCACAGGACTTCTAGTGTGTTAGTGGCATCACACAGAGCTCCTATATTTTCTTTGCAGAAGCACCCATAGGACTTCTAGTGTGTTAGTGGCATCACACAGAGCTCCTATATTTTCTTCTCAGCAGCACCCACAGGACTTCTAGTGTGTTAGTGGCATCACACAGAGCTCCTATATTTTCTTTGCAGAAGCACCCATAGGACTTCTAGTGTGTTAGTGGCATCACACAGAGCTCCTATATTTTCTTCTCAGCAGCACCCACAGGACTTCTAGTGTGTTAGTGGCATCACACAGAGCTCCTATATTTTCTTCTCAGCAGCACCCACAGGACTTCTAGTGTGTTAGTGGCATCACACAGAGCTCCTATATTTTCTTTGCAGAAGCACCTATAGGACTTCTAGTGTGTTAGTGGCATCACACAGAGCTCCTATATTTTCTTCTCAGCAGCACCCACAGGACTACCGACTACAATGGCTGGAAGACCGCCAAGGGGAGGCAGAGCGTGCAGAGGCAAGAACACAGGGCAGGCAGGCTCTGTTTCTAGTGGACGTGGCCGTGGACGTGGTCGTGCATCGTCATCAGCACGTGGCCATGGGACACGCGCGTCTTTGTTTTCGGCAGCTGGACATGTGGAGCTGCATCATGCTGAAGGCTTGGTAGAATGGATGACCAAGCCCTCCTCATCCTCCTCATCCTCTCTCACCCAGGCTCAGGGTACTGGCAGAGCAGCTGCCAACGCGTACTCAATGGCATCATCAGCCACCCCTTCCCTAGACCCACCATGTCCTCCTGAGGAGTCCCCCGAACTCTTTGAGCACAGTGTTGGGTACATGCTCCAGGAGGATGCCCAACGATTCGAAGGCTCGGATGATGATACCCAGCTTGAGGAAGTCAGTAGTGTGCGCGCAGAGAGAGGGGATGCTGAAGGACAGCAATCTGGCAGTACTGTTCCACCAGCTGCAGCTTACTGCCAGGTTTGCTCTAGTGGTGAAGAGGGAGGGGATGATGAGGTCACTGACGCCACGTGGGTGCCTGGAGGGAGAGAGGATGAGGAGGAGGAGGAGGATGCGGCGTCACATGTCCAACGAGGCAGGATACCCCCTGGAGGCCAGCTAGAGGCCAGCACAGCAACTGTACAACACCGCAGAGCTCCGCCTGTGCAGGGCGCTGCCTCTGCACGTTATCAGAAAAGTTCTTTGGTGTGGGCCTTTTTTGAGACGAGTGCATCAGATCGCACCACTGCTATTTGCAATATTTGTCTCAAGCGTATCTCGCGTGGCCAAAACATCAGCCGCTTGGGCACCACAAGCATGACCAGACATATGTCGACCTGCCATGCAGCTCGTTGGCAGGCACACATAAAAGACCCACACCAAAGAACTAAGCGGACCTCTCCTTGCTCCTCATCAGCTGGGATCTCCATCCCCACTACATCTTCAGTCCTCTCTGAAAGCTGCTGTGAGAGAACTGAAGGTGTAGAATTAGGTGTGTCACAACCAAGTACTTGCAGTACACCGACGTCCGATTGTAGCAGGCAAATTTCCCTGCCCCAGCTGCTGGACCGTCGAAAGAAGTACATTCCCAGCCATCCACATGCCCAGCGGTTGAATGCTAGCTTGGCTAAATTGCTAGCACTTCAACTGCTGCCTTTTCAGTTGGTAGACTCGGCCCCCTTCCGTGAGTTTGTTCAATGTGCGGTTCCTCAGTGGCAGGTTCCCAAACGCCACTTTTTCTCACGGAAGGCGATTCCGTCTCTCTACCGGCATGTGGAGGGCAATGTCCATGCCTCGCTGGACAGGGCGGTCAGCGGTAAGGTGCATATTACCGCTGACTCATGGTCCAGCAGGCATGGACAGGGACGTTACCTTTCTTTCACGGCCCATTGGGTCACTCTATTGGCAGCTGGGAGGGATGCAGGACAAGGTGCAGTAGTGTTGGAGGTTGTTCCGCCACCACGCCTCCAAAACGCTACTAATGCTACTGGTTGTGACACACCTCTCTCCTCCACCCCCTCCTCTTCTTCTTCCTCCAGTGCTCTGTCCTCGGAACCAGCGGTGCTCCGTAGGCGTACAAGGGGCTACGCAAGTACGCAGGCAAAAAGATGCCATGCCGTGCTTGCGCTGGTGTGTTTGGGGGACAGGAGCCACACTGGGCCAGAGGTTCTGGCAGCTCTGCAGGGGCAGGCCGAGAGGTGGTTGACACCACGTCAGCTTAAGCCAGGAATGGTCGTTTCTGACAATGGCACCAACCTCCTCTCCGCCCTGCGACAGGGGCAGCTCACCCATGTGCCCTGTATGGCTCACGTCCTCAACCTGGTGGTGCAGCAGTTCTTGGGCAGGTTCCCAGGCTTACAGGATGTCCTGAGGCAGGCCAGGAAAGTCTGTGTGCATTTCCGCCAATCTTATAATGCCAGTGCTCGGCTGACTGAGCTGCAAAAAGAGCTGAACCTGCCCAAGAACCGCCTAATATGTGACATGCCCACCAGGTGGAACTCAACGTTGGCCATGCTGCAGCGACTGCACACGCAGCAGAGGGCCATCAATGAGTACCTTTGCGACTACGGCACCAGGACAGGGTCAGGGGAGCTTGTTTTTTTTCCCCACGTCAGTGGAGCATGATCAGGGATGCATGCACTGTCCTCTCACCATTTGAGGAGGCCACGAGGATGGTGAGCTGTGACAGTGCATGCATCAGTGACACTGTACCTCTTGTCCACCTGTTGGAGCATACGCTGCGTGGGATAATGGACAGGGCACTTGAGGCAGAACAGAGGCAGGAAGAGGAGGACTTCCTTGCCTCTCAAGGCCCCCTTTATCCGGACAGTGTTCCTTCTGTCCCACCCATCACACAGGAAGAGGATGAGGATGAGGAGGAGGAGGAGGAGGATTGTGTGAGCATGGAGGTGGAGCCTGGCACTCAGCATCAGCAGCAGCAGCAGTCTTTTAGGGATGATGTACAGTCCCAACAAACCAGTGGATTTGTACGTGGCTGGGAGGAGGTGGCTGGCGATCATGTCATCCTCAGTGACCCAGAAGACTCCGGACCGAATGCCTCAGCTAACCTACGCTGCATGGCCTCCCTGATCCTGCAAAGCCTGCGGAAGGATCCTCGTGTTCTTCGGATCAAGGAGAGGGACCATTACTGGCTGGCCACTCTCCTTGATCCACGGTACAAGGGTAAGGTTGCGGACCTTATCTTGCCGTTGCAGAGGGAGCAGAGGATGAGACATCTCAGGGAGGCCTTGCAGAAAGGTCTGTGCAACGCGTTCCCAGAAACTGGGAGGTTACAAACTCCTGGTCCTGGGCGACGAGTTGCTGAGGCTTCGGTCAGTAGCAGAAGGAGCGGTGGGGAAGGTGGACGTCTGACCGATGCGTTCAGACAATTTTTTAGTCCGCAGCCCCAAGGTATGATCGGTTCCAGCAACCATCGCCAGCGTCTGATATACATGGTGCAGGAATACCTTGGGGCAAGGTCAGACTTGGACACCTTTCCCACTGAAAATCCTCTGGCTTACTGGGTCCTGAGGATGGATCACTGGCCAGAGCTTGCACAGTATGCAATTGAGCTACTGGCCTGTCCTGCCTCCAGCGTTCTTTCCGAACGCACATTCAGTGCTGCTGGAGGATTTGTCACCGATCATAGGGTGCGCCTGTCCACCGACTCGGTTGATCGACTGACCTTCATCAAAATGAATCAGTCTTGGATCACCACCAGCTACCAGGCACCTGAGGCGGATATAACGGAATAATTTATAATGTCACATCCCTTCAAGACTGCCTATGCTGATGCTGAGTGACTGTCCTGTTATGTTCACTGACTATCCTCTTCCTCCTCCTCAATGATCCATGCCACCACACCTGTGCCTAAGGCACAATTTTTCAGCCCCTGTATAACAGGGGCGTGTACTTACAATTTTAAAAAAAAAATGCTTCGCAACACGTGTGACTGCTGTGCTCCAAGTACAGTATCTGTGAGGGGTTGCAGTGTTGTGGCACCAGCACCAGTGCCTAAGGCACAATTTTTCAGCCCCTGTTTAACAGGGGCGTGTAATTACAATTTTTTTAAAAAATGCTTCGCAACACGTGTGACTGCTGTGCTCCAAGTACAGTATCTGTGAGGGGTTGCAGTGTTGTGGCACCAGCACCAGTGCCTAAGGCACAATTTTTCAGCCCCTGTTTAACAGGGGCGTGTAATTACAATTTTTTTTAAAAATGCTTCGCAACACGTGTGACTGCTGTGCTCCAAGTACAGTATCTGTGAGGGGTTGCAGTGTTGTGGCACCAGCACCAGTGCCTAAGGCACAATTTTTCAGCCCCTGTTGGGGCGTGTAATTACAATTTTTAGGCAATGCTTTGCAACAGGTCTCATTGCTGTGCTAGGAGTACAGTATCTGTGAGGGGTTGCAGTGTTGTGGCACCAGCACCAATGTCTAAGGCACAATTTTTCAGCCCCTGTTTAACAGGGGCGTGTAATTACAAATCTTGATCTAATAGTTCACAGCAGGGCCCATTCCTGCGCCCACCAAGAGTAACTATGAGGGCCTACAGTCTTGTGGCAACACCATCCACCACCACCGCCAAAGGCCCAATTTTTCTGCCCTGTTCATCAGGTGCTTGCAATTACAAATCTTGATCTAATAACTCACAGCAGGGCCCATTCCTGCGCCCACCAAGAGTAACTGTGAGAGCTTACAGTCTTGTGGCAACACCGTCCACCACCACCACCACCACCAAAGGCCCAATTTTTCTGCCCTGTTCAACAGGTGCATGCAATTACAAATCTTGATCTAATAACTCACAGCAGGGCCCATTCCTGCGCCCACCAAGAGTAACTGTGAGAGCTTACAGTCTTGTGGCAACACCGTCCACCACCACCACCACCACCAAAGGCCCAATTTTTCTGCCCGGTTCAACAGGTGCATGCAAGTACAAATCTTGATCTATTAACTCATAGCAGGGCCCATTCCTGTGCCCACCAGTCTTGTGGCTACACCAACATCTAATAGGGCAAATTCCTGCAGAGTATATACGCCAGGCCCCTACTTTCAAACATCCAACTTACAAACGACTCCTACTTGCAAACGGAAAGAGAAAACAGGAAGTGAGAGGAAATCTACCCCTAGGAAGGGAAATTCTATCCTGTTAGATTTAATTTGGGAAAAAGGTATCTCCTCTCTACTGATACTTTATCACCAATCCTTGTTTCAATTAAAACCCCACTTTTCCAAAAACATTTGTCATTGGGACGGAAAGTGAGGTGACATGTTCTGAACAGATGTGCAAAGACAGCAAATGTTACAGGGGTGATAACCCCTCCCTATGTTCTCCAAAAAGCTTAAAAATTGTTTTTTTTGGGATGGAGCTACACTTCATAATGTACCTGTTCAGATTCTACTTAAGAACAAACCTACAGTCCGTGTCTTGTTTGCACCACCTATATACTGCTGTTCAGAGTATATAGGGTTGTAGGTATAGGGTTTTATTTTGGGTGCGGGGTCCCCCTTAATATCCATACAAGACCCAAAGGGGCTGGGGTGGGGGGGGGGGGGGTGATGGGGTAGCCATGCCATTTTTCTCAAGGATTTTCAGCCATATGGCGGCCAGGACAAGACATGACATTAAAGCCGCAAGTGGTTTAAAATGGCTTCTTTTTTTCCTTTACAAATGTCATTTTGTGCAAGGACAGTTCTAAACACGGGAAACACATGCCACTTCACAGGCATACTTTAGACACCCCCCAGGTACCATATTTAAAGGAAAATTTCACTTTTTTTTTCACTTTATGCATCATTAAAATGACTGCTCCCGAAAAAACGTTAGTTTTTAAAAGTTCTTTTTGCATTGATATATGTCCCCTGGGGCAGGACCCGGGTCCCCAAACCTGTTTTATGACATTAACATGCATATTGGCCGTTGTAATTAGCACTTTTGATTTTGAACGTTCGCGTCCATTATAACGTATAGGGTTCGAAAATTTGCGCGAACTTTCGGTCCGTTCGAAGGTTCTGGTTCGAACCGAACCCGGGGGTGTTCGGCTCATCCCTAATGGCCAGCGACTTGGACCTGCTTTTATTTATAATACTGGTTGTGGCTTGGTTGTCTGTGGCAAACGTCACGGTTTGTCCTGCCCAGTTGCTGCACCAGACTTGAGCTGCTGCAACAATGGGGTAGAATTTGAACAAAGAAGAGGACTAACTGAACCCGGGAATCAAGAGGATTTCTGATGGCCATGGCCCTGTAAACCCAAGAAGGCCAAAAATTGAGGCGAGGACCTGTGGAGGCTGTGGCATCCATGACTACCTGAGGTGAAGAGGGAGATGCTGATGGAATGAACATTGGCATGCCATTCTAGTTCGTGAGAAATTCGTCTCCCATGGGCAGATCCGCTATTGCTGGCACATCTATTTAAAGTGGAGGGCCACCCATAAAAATTTTTTTTATTTTTTTTATCCACATCAGCAATTTTCAAGAGATTATTATTCAACTTCGTGTTCATTTATATCTCTCGTTATATTTTACATCATTGTGGAATTTTATTGCTAAAAAAATTTAAATCGTGAAGTTTATCATATAATATTTATTTTAATCTCTCTTAGATTTCATTACTCTTATATAGTGTGTGGGTTTTTTTTTTTTTTTCTCTTTCCCCTTCCCTTTTTCTTTCCCCTACCCCTTTTTTCACCTCCTCCCCTAATCTCACCCTCCCTACTTCCCAATACCTCTCGTCTTTTCTTTGTCTTAGCCGTTTTTTCTATTCCTACGATTTATATAATCGTTTCGACATATTTCCAAGTTTGTTTAAATGTCTGCCATTTTTCCCATTTTTTCAGATGCTTCTTCTTCTCCTTCTTCTCCGTTATATCTCAACTTTTCAAGGCGATATATTTCCTCCATTCTTAGAGCCCATTCCCTTTTGGTTGGTGCTTCTTCATTTTGCCACTTTTTCGGGATAAGACCCTTAGCTGCGTTTAACATCTGAGGAATCAGTGTTTTTGTATATTGTTTTATTGGATCATTAGTCCCGTGGAATAGGCATATCCAAGGATCTTCCTTTATGATGACGTCAGTGATTGTTTATATGAGGCTTAGAATCTCTCTCCAAAATGTTTTTATTTTTGGGCACTCCCACCAAATATGGGCCATTGTACCTAACTTATTGCATCCCCTCCAGCAGTTCTGTGAATTGTCTATGTGAAATTTGTTAAGTTTATCAGATGTCCTATACCATCTGGAGAGGCATTTATAGTTCATCTCCGCAGTCGAAGTGTCAATAGCTGATTTGTGGGTTAGTTGCAGTATTTTTTTAATTTTGTGCGTATAATCATGTGCACCCAATTCCGTGCCCCATTTAAAAAGAAAAGGCGGTATCTCCAGTTTCTCCTCTGCAAGAATCGCTCTGTAAAGCCAAGATATTGTTTTCTTTTTTTTTGTCCCCGTTTCGGTGCAAATTTTTTCCAGGGCTGTATAATCTTTTGATCTCATCGGTTGGGGGAGGCTTCTTACAAAATGGGCCAACTGTAGGTATCGCCACTCGTTTATTCTTATTTGTGCTTCGTTGTGCTACAGTTCTGCTAATGTTTTTATTCTTCCTTTATCTATTATATCTTTCAGTTGCGTGTTTTCCCCTAAGCAATAACCCCCTACGTGTCTTTTTCCTGGCGGAAAATACTCATTATCACTTAAAATCATTAACGGTGAGTTATACTTCCACTTATATTGTTTGTGTAATAAATCCCATATTTTAAATACATTTTTTGTTATTTTTTGTGTCTTAGTGCCTAAACCTCTTAAATGTGAGGGAATCCAAATTACCTTCCTCAAACTTTTTTCACTTATAATACTCTCCATTTTCACCCAGTGTTTGGGTACTGCGAGAGATCCTAGGTTTTTTGTTTTGCCAAATAAATCTACTTATTATAGAATTCAAAGTTTGAAAATAATAGTCTGGAAGAGGGATTGGTAGCATTAAGAATTTATATGTGACTTTAGGCAGAAGCACCATTTTAACAGTATTAATCCGGCCAAACCATGACAGGGGCCGAAGGGATAGTTTTTTAGTATCCTTTTTGATTTCGTCCAGTAGTGGAATATAGTTCTCACTGAATAATCGTTCTACTGAATTTGCTAATTTGATCCCCAGGTACTTTAAACCTTTCTTCTTCCATGGGAATGGGTATTCTCTTTGTAGCGCATGTGCCTCTTTATCTTCCATATTTATGTTCAAGATTTCCGATATATTCAGATTGATTTTAAAGTTTGATATTTCTCCATATTGTAGTGTTTCAATCAGTCGTGGCATTGTATTTTTGGGTTCGGAGACGTAGAACAGAAGGTCGTCGGCAAAGGCCGCGACCTTATGCTCGACGTCACCGATTTTTATTCCTCTGATGTCCTTATTTGCTCTGATTGTTGCTAATAGAGGTTCCAGCGATAGCACAAAAAGAAGTGGAGACAGGGGACAGCCCTGTCTCGTCCCGTTTCTCATTGTAAAAGAAGTTGAGTGATCTCCATTAATTTTTATTGTTGCAGTCGGTGCTTCGTATAGTACCCTCATTTTTTTCATCATCCTGTCACCCGGCCACCCATAAATTTAAAAAAAATGGAGAAAAAAAAAAATGTCACTTACCTAGTTCTGCCTGTTGCTAGGTGGTCCCACGTAATCTGCCTCTGCGCTAGCCCGGGCTAAAAACGTCACTTCCCTCGGCGGCAAGGCTCGCTAAGGCTCCTGGGAGATGTGAGTCACCATTTCCCAGGAGTCTTTGAGCACCGCCAAGGTCTAGAATCGCGTTACTTCGAAACAGGAAGTGACGCAATTCCACGTGTTTATTGGCGCCATTTTTGAATTGGGAATCCTTTTGTAAACAAAGGGACTACTAGCAGAGGCAGAGCGAGCAGTATAGGAGACGGACATGCGTCGAGGGGCTCCAGCGACTTTGTTCTTCCATCGATTGTTCTACAGCACTAATCTTCCACATACAAAAGGTAAGTAATAACTGTTCTAATTTTTATTGTATGCAATATTAAAATTTGTATTTAAATAATTATTTTATTTTTTTAGATTTTTTTTTTTCCGGTGGTCACAATATATTTTTTTTGAATTATAAAAGCATCCCATTCACATGCCTTTTGTATATTCAAAAATTATTGAATTTCGTTTTAATTCCTAGCAAATGTAATATTTTATTTATTATTGTTAGATTTTTTTCCATTTTTTTTTTTAATGTAATATTTTTTTATTTTATTTAATATAATTTTATTTTTATTGCTATCTAATAATAAAGTTATTTAAAATATACATTTTTTATTGTTGTTTTTTTTTTCTATTAATTTTTTAATTTTATATTTCAGAATTAATTTCTTTTGTGTTGTCTTCTCTGAAGAAAACATTTTAGAAGAAAAAGAAGACATTTCGTCAATTGGCAGGTAGTTTAATTAAAATATATTTCATTTTTTTATTTTTTGGTCTTTTATCTATTTTTTATTTTTTTAATTTTTACAGTATACTTTTTTTTTGGCCTGCTCTATTCAAACATTTCTCACTCCATCCGCCCCCACTCCCTCCCACCATCCTGCCCACTCCCAACCATCATCCTGCCCACTCCCTCCCACCATCCTGCCCACTCCCAACCATCATCCTGCCCGCTCGCTCTCATCAGCCTGCCCACTCGCTCTCACTCTCACCACCCTGCCCACTCGCTCACTCACCATCCTGCCCCCTCGCTCTCATCAGCCTGCCCACTCGCTCTCATCAGCCTGCCCACTCGCTCTCATCAGCCTGCCCACTCGCTCTCACCAGCCTGCCCACTCGCTCTCACCAGCCTGCCCACTCGCTCTCACTTTCACCACCCTGCCCACTCGCTCACTCTCACCACCCTGCCCACTCGCTCATTCTCACCAGCCTGCCAACTCCCACTCACTCTCACCAGCCTGCCAACTCCCACTCACTCTCACCAGCCTGCCAACTCCCACTCACTCTCACCAGCCTGCCCACTCCCACTCACTCTCACCAGCCTGCCAACTCCCACTCACTCTCACCAGCCTGCCAACTCCCACTTACTCTCACCTACCACCCACTTCAACGCTCAATACCACCCACTTCAACGCTCACTACCACCCACCCCCACTCTCACTACCATTCACTTCAACGCTCACTTACTACCACCCACCCCCACGCTCACTACCACCCACCCCCACTCTCACTACCACCCACTTCAACGCTCGCTTACTACCACCCACCCCCACGCTCACTACCACCCACCCCCACTCTCACTACCACCCACTTCCACGCTCAATACCACCCACTTCAACGCTCACTACCACCCACTTCAACGCTCAATACCACCCACCCCCACTCTCACTACCACCCACTTCAACGCTCACTACCACCCACTTCAACGCTCGCTTACTACCACCCACCCCCACGCTCACTACCACCCACCCCCACTCTCACTACCACCCACTTCAACGCTCACTACCACCCACTTCAACGCTCACTACCACCCACTTCAACGCTCACTACCACCCACTTCAACGCTCACTACCACCCACTTCAACGCTCACTACCACCCACCTCTCACCAGCCTGCCCACTCCCTCTCACCAGCCTGCCCGCTCCCTCTCACCAGCCTGCCCGCTCACTCTCACCACCCTGCCCGCTCACTCTCACCACCCTGCCCGCTCACTCTCATCAACCTGAAGACTCCCACCTACCCCAAAGCTCACTACCACCCACTTCTATGCTCACTTACTACCACCCACCCCCACTCTCACTACCACCCACTTCAACGCTCACTACCACCCACCCCCACTCTCACTACCACCCACTTCAACGCTCGCTTACTACCACCCACCCCCGCGCTCACTACCACCCACCCCCACTCTCACTACCACCCACTTCAACGCTCGCTTACTACCACCCACCCCCACGCTCACTACCACCCACCCCCACTGTCACTACCACCCACCCCCACTGTCACTACCACCCACTTCAACGCTCAATACTACCCACTTCATTGCTCAATACCACCCACTTCAACGCTCAATACCACCCACTTCAACGCTCAATACCACCCACTTCAACGCTCAATACCACCCACTTCAACGCTCACTACCACCCACTTCAACGCTCACTACCACCCACCCCCACTCTCACTACCACCCACCCCCACTCTCACTACCACCCACTTCAACGCTCAATACCACCCACCCCCATTTCTCACTACCACCCACTTCAACGCTCACTACCACCCACCCCCACACTCACTACCACCCACTCCCACTCTCACTACCACCCACTTCAACGCTCACTACCACCCACCCCCACTCTCACTACCACCCACGTCAACGCTCGCTTACTACCACCCCCACCCCCACGCTCACTACCACCCACCCCCACTCTTACTACCACCCACTTCAACGCTCAATACCACCCACTTCAACGCTCACTACCACCCACTTCAACGCTCACTACCACCCACTTCAACGCTCACTACCACCCACTTCGACGCTCACTACCACCCACTTCGACGCTCACTACCACCCACTTCGACGCTCACTACCACCCACTTCGACGCTCGCTTACTACCACCCACCCCCACGCTCACTACCACCCACCCCCACTCTCACTACCACCCACTTCAACGCTCACTACCACCCACCCCCACGCTCACTACCACCCACTTCAACACTCACTACCACCCACTTCAATGCTCGCTTACTACCACCCACCCCCACGCTCACTATCACCCATCCCCACTCTCACTACCACCCACTTCAACGCTCAATACCATCCACTTCAACGCTCACTACCACTATTTAAAATCACAAATATAATTTCAGAAATATATACACATTTATTTAAAATTATACATATTGTTAGCGGTATTAATTTATATAAAATACAAACAAAAATGTATTTATTAATAAAGTTTCTTTGTAATAATTATAATTTGTCCTGCTTATCTAAAAGCATACTAATTCTATTTATATTTATTCAAATATAGACATCGCAAGGGGTAATATAAAACTTTTTCATTTATGCGTTTGTTTTTGTTGTGTTTGGTCAGTGTGTGTGTGTGTGTATATGTACGTATATATGTGTGTGTGTGTGTGTTTGTTTATATATGTATATAATTACGCTTATTTAAAAATAATTTAAATTAGTGATGGATAACACATAATATGTATTTAAATAATTTTATTAATGAAACTTTTCTATTCATAGAAATGCCAAGCTGCTTTGTCCAACATTGCAGCCATGTCAGTGGCAAAAAAATATCGAGTCCTGCAGATACAAGCTTGTTTCGATTCCCAAAGGATTGCCATTAAATCGAAATTTGGTTGGAAAGCGCAGGCATGGACCATTCGATGATTGAGCAATTCACTAGGCTGATACTGGCAGACAACAGAGGAGATTCCTTTCGGATCTGTTCCCAACATTTTACAGAAGATTGTTTTGACAATTGAAACCCGGATCAGTACCTAAAATTTTTAACGAAATGCCATCAACATCAAAAAGTTCCCACAAAAAATGGGAAAATAGACTTTCAAAAATAGCTCGTAAAGAGTTTATGATGTCCTCAATTTCAAAGCCTAGTTCATGTTCAAAAAGAGGCTGCAAATGTGATTGTCATCAAAAAAGATTGACAAACAATGATGTGGGTACGCAAATAGGCATGTTTGATTTTCCATCATTTGAATTTGAGGAAAGCTACATAAAACTAGCGGACGAACAATGTATAAATTTAGATCATTCGTACGTTGATTTTGATTTTATGAGACCACTTGATGCCTCAACACTGGACTTTCACTCAAAGAATAAAAATCAACGATCTTCAGGGATTGCAGAAATTTTGGATGCAGAAGAGGTGGATCCATTGATCCTATGTTCACCTACAGTCTGTGATGTTCCATCCGAATCCGGAAATGAAGACCAGTCAATTGGTGATATAGAGAGTCCGATTGTTCGCAAAAAAAGAAAACTGGCATACGAAGTAGACCCTAGTTTTCACGAATCTGATTATGATACCCCTCAAAAAAGTGAATACACTTTAAATGAGAGTGTGATTGAGACACAAACTGTCAATCCAATTTATGATCCCCTTAATGTAGTGTCAGAAAACAAATTTATCGTCTTTGAAAGTAGTCTTGATACATTGCTTTATCAAATGCGATGCCCCGACCAGACATGCTTTTCTAAAATCAAAACAATAGAAAAGAAAATAGTAGGTACGATGCACAGCATCACATCAAACTTTGGGAAAGCCAGCCAAAGATAAAAAATTACGCTGCAGGCAATATCGTACTTGCTGGCGCCATTTGTTTGTCAGGTGGAAGTTACCAAAAGGTAAAGGAAATGTTCGATCTCAGTGGAATTGCGATGTTTGGAAAATCGTCCTACAACAGCGCTCAAAAACGGTATATTTTTCCTTCTATTGACAATAGTTGGAAAGAAAATTGTCAAAATGTAAAAGAGGAATTAACAGGTACTCCGTTATTCCTCATCGGTGATCGACAATGTGATAGTCCTGGTTTTTGTGCAAAGTATACAACGTATACATTTATGGATATCTATTCCAAAAAAATTGTAGATTTTGAATTGGTGCAGGTGTCCCAAACCACATCCTCTGTTGCCATGGAAAAATTGGGCTTTACCATAGCAGTCGACAGATTACTGGAAAATGAATTGGATGTTCAATATGTAGGCACTGATAGACACACGGGAATTCGATTGACTACGGCTAAATATGAAAATATAAATCATCAATTTGATATTTGGCATTATGTTAAAAATTTAAAAAGAAAATTGATGCAAATCTCCAAAAAAAAAAAGCTTTTCGTCCAATTTTACTGTGGATTGGAGCCATATTGACACATTTCTATTGGTGTAGCAGGAATTGTGATGGAAATGAGGATGTTGTCAAACAACAATGGCATTCTCTGCTACATCATGTAGTGAATGAACATACATGGCAAGTTGGAGACACACAACATCAGTGCTTACATGATGATCAGAGTAGTCTTGTTCCAAAGATTCCATGGCTTCAAAAAAACACACCTGCATTTGATTCATTGTCTGCAATTATAATGGATGCACAAAAAGAGAAGGATTTGAAACATTTGACATACTTCTGCCAAACCGGTAGCATTGAGACCTACCACAGCATGATGCTGAAATATAGACCCAAAAGAATTCATTACAAATATGATTCCATGGAGGCTAGAACACGATTGGCTGCATTGCAGCACAATAACAATGTTGGAAGAAAAATGGCAACCGTTACTAAAATAGATGACAGTGGGGAAGTCTTTCAAGTGGAGCGGAAAAATTTAGAATTCCCCCGCGGATGTAACAAATGGATTGTCTGAAACGTTTTTGAAAAAATGTCCAACGAACATTGCAAAAAAATGTTGTCTAACATGATGGCAATCGTAGACGGAACTTTAAATAGCACATGGCAATCCAAAAATGTCCTATTTCCAAAAAACATTGCCACCGAAGAAAGACCTGAAACCAGTGCTTCAATTGCAAAGCACAGAACACGGTTTCCCGTAGTGTAAAATATAACAGCGTTGTTTTTGAATGTACCTAATTCAAAGTTTTGTTATAATTGTTTTTTAGCGTGTAATTGTTGTTTTTGAAAAAAAAAATGTTTCGATAGTGTATTTTGATTACAGTTTGTTCATCTTTATTTTATAATTTTTCTTTGATTTTAAATAAAGTATGTCTAATATTTTGAATAAAATTGTTTATTAATCTGTGTTTAAAAAATGTGTGATGTATTGATTTAACTCTAAATTAAAACTACAATCGATTACAATAATTAACATAAAAAAAAACCAGACAAATATTTTATTTGAAATAAAATTTTATTAATTATTCTAAAAACATTAACACAAAATATGATAATTAAAAATAACATTAATTTTTTTTAATAGAAAGCCATTTCTGAAGCATCGTAATCATTTGCATACAAAAATCCAACATAGGATCCATTGGGATCAGGAAAAGCAAGTCGCACTTTATTTACTGCACAGGAAGGTATAACCCTTCTGTTTCCCTTGCCTAAAATGCCATATATCCAAGCGATGAAAGTTCGATATGAAGTTTTACGTAATCTCCTGTAATAAATGTAATTTTTTTTTATAAATACTAAATTTAAAATCTTAATGAATGTAAAGTAAGTTTTTTTTTAAAAAAATTCTATCAAATTTGTTGATTACTAGTGTTCAATCCAAAAAAAAAAGAATAGATAATTCTTGTTGTTGGCATCTACAAGGGGGAGATTGTCCAAGTGAATAGCCATATACGCAATACGCACGTGCAGGGCCGGACTGGGAATAAAATTCAGCCCTGGAAAAAATTTCATACCAGCCCCACAGCATTATTATACCAGCGCAACAGCATAAAGTCATTATTTTCTGGTTCATGAAAGGGAAAACCAGACATTTTAAAGCACATTTGAAGACTGTATTATAAACAGAAAAGACAGATCTGAAATCACATAGGGCTTTATATATATATATATATATATATATATATATATATATATATATATATATACACACTGTGGGGGGTGGAGAGCACTGTGGGGGGATCTGGAGACTGATGGGGAGAGCTGGAGAGCACTGGGGGCAGACAGAACAGGGGTGGGGAGCACGGGGGGCTGGACAGCACTGTGAGGTGTGGGGTGCACAGGGGGGCTAGAGAGCACTGTGGGGGTGGGGAGCACAGGGGGCTGGAGAGCAATATGGGGGGTGGAGAGCACTGTGGTGGGAGCTAGAGACTGATGGGGAGAGCTGGAGAGCACTGGGGGCAGAAAGAACAGGGGTGGGGAGCACGGGGGGCTGGACAGCACTGTGGGGGGGCTGGACAGCACTGTGGGGGGGGGCTGGAGTCGGAGAGCACCGGGGCAGAAAGAACAGGGGTGGGGAGCACGGGGGGGCTGGGGAGCATGGGGGGCTGAAGAGCACTGTGGGGGGTGGAGAGCACTGGGGTGGGGGCTGGAGAATGATGGGGAGAGCTGGAGAGCACCGGCGGTAGAAAGAACAGGGGTGAGGGGGGGGCTGGAGAGCACTGTGGGTGGTGGAGAGCAATGGGGTGGGGGCTGGACAGCACTGTGGGGGGTGGGGAGCACTGGGGTGGGGGCTGGACAGCACTGTGGGGGTGGGGGCTGGAGAGCACTGGGGGGGGGGGTGGAAAGCACTGGGGTGGGGGCTGGAGAGCACTGTGGGGGGTGGGGAGCACTGGGGTGGGGGGGCTGGACAGCACTGTGGGGTGGGGGCTGGAGAGCACTGGGGGGGGGGGTGGAGAGCACTGGGGTGGGGGCTGGAGAGCACTGTGGGGGTGGGGAGCATGGGGGGGCTGGAGAGCACTGTGGGGGGTGGAGAGCACTGTGGTGGGAGCTGGAAACTGATGGGGAGAGCTGGAGACTGATGGGGCAGACAGAACAGGGGGGGGGTGGGGAGCACGGGGGGCTGGACAGCACTGTGATGGGTGGGGAGCACGGGGGGGGCTAGAGAGCACTGTGGGGGTGGGGAGCACAGGGGGCTGGAGAGCAATGTGGGGGGTGGAGAGCACTGTGGTGGGAGCTGGAGACTGATGGGAGAGCTGGAGACTGATGGGGGCAGACAGAACAGGGGTGGGGAGCACGGGGGCTGGACAGCACTGTGAGGGGTGGGGAGCACGGGGGGGGCTAGAGAGCACTGTGGGGGTGGGGAGCACAGGGGGTTGGAGAGCACTGTGGGGGGGTGGAGAGCACTGTGGTGGGAGCTGGGGGCTGATGGGGAGAGCTGGAGAGCACTGGGGGGCAGAAAGACCAGGGGTGGGGAGCACAGGGGGGCTGGACAGCACTGTGGGGGGGGGGGCTGGAGTCGGAGAGCACCGGGGGCAGAAAGAACAGGGGTGGGGAGCACGGGGGGGCTGGGGAGCATGGGGGGGGGCTGAAGAGCACTGTGGGGGGTGGAGAGCACTGGGGTGGGGGCTGGAGAATGATGGGGAGAGCTGGAGAGCATTGGGGGTAGAAAGAACAGGGGTGGGGGGGGGGGCTGGAGAGCACTGTGGGGGGTGGAGAGGAATGGGGTGGGGGCTGGACAGCACTGTGGGGGTGGGGAGCACTGGGGTGGGGGCTGGACAGCACTGTGGGGGTGGGGAGCACGGGGGGGCTGGACAGCACTGTGGGGGGTGGGGGGCTTGAGACCACTGTGGGGGGTGGGGAGCATGGGGGGGCTGGACAGCACTGTGGGGGTGGGGAGCACGGGGGGGGCTGGACAGCACTGTGGGGGGTGGGGGCTTGAGACCACTGTGGGGGGTGGGGAGCATGGGGGGGGGGGGGTGGACAGCACTGTGGGGGGTGGGGGGCTGGAGACCACTGTGGGGGGTGGGGAGCATGGGGGGGGCTGGACAGCACTGTGGGGGGTGGGGGGCTGGAGACCACTGGGGTGGGGGCTAGACAAGGACCTGGAGAGAAGGGGAGGCAGAAATAACAGGGGTTGAGAGAACTGTGGGGGGGGGGCTGGACACAGTGGAGAGTGTGGTGGGGGAGGAGAGCACTGGGGGGAGCTCAAGGAGAAATGGGGGGGGGGCAGTAAAAAAATTTGGATAGGGGTATCAGCAGGGGGCGGCATATAGAGGAAATGAGCTTTCTATATCCTCCATGCAGCCGCTGAATGCTTGATTCTCCTCCTCTCCCTCCTCCAAGCATTCAGCGGCTGCATGGAGGAATATAGAAAACGAATCTCCTCTATATGCCGCCCCCCTGATGATCCCCCTATCCAGGCACACATATAGGGCTGTACTCACAGCCATCTCTCCTCCTGTGATCTCGGAGCTGGCCGGGTCCAGTGTTGTGCGGCCGCGCACCGCGCTGTAACATGGTCCCGCCCCCCTAGACCGGCTGTGTGATAGGTGGAACACTGATTTCTAGATACTATCACACGAGCCGTTCTAGGGGGGCGGGACCATGTTACAGCGCGGTGCGCGGCCGCACAACACTCACTGACCCGGCCAGCTCCGAGATTACAGGCGCATGAGAGGGGGGACAGGGGAGCACTGTAGCGGCCCCAGGGCAGGCAGCCTACCGGGAAATATCCCGGTATCCCGGTAGGCCAGTCCGGCCCTGCGCACGTGTTGATGGTGCACGATTTGAGAAAGAAAAGTATCTGCTTGCGTAATACATTGATGTCCCTCTGGTCTACAGGCATCAACCTCTTCAACTTCGCGGCAGCAGATAGACTCCACTTGTGTGGGCATTATAATGCACATTTCACACGAACACCAATTAATATTGCCAATTCTATCTGTTTCTGTGTTTTCACTTTCTACCGTTGAGGATCCATCACTACTACAGGGCATGGTGGGAT